>PVLA01006515.1:0-122382 GCA_004027455.1 Hydrochoerus hydrochaeris
ATGAACTCTGCCATTTGTAGAAACTTTTTAAAGAGCTTCTTTTATGTAATTAAGTTGACTTTATTGCCAGGACCTATCACTGTACCTGGGACATTTCAATACTCACTAAGTATTTATCAATGAATTAATTAACATCACTCCCATTTGTGCTCATTGTAGTGGCAAAGACTGCTTCAGAAAGGGGGATAAATGTAATATATAAAATATATTACATATAATATAAATAATGTAATATATTAAATATATAAAAGACTACAGTGCTTTTATGTGGGAAGAACTGCAAAAAACAGGAATCTGTAACTGAAATTCAAATTCAGTTTTGACAGGTTAAGCAAGTCTTTTATTTTTATTTTTTAAAGAGGGTAAAATTAAACACAACAAAGCAGAACAAAACAGAACATAAGAAAGCAATGTAAGAGACATAAATTTCAAAGCACGACAACCAGAGATCTTCACTATCTATCATAATGTCTCTTGTTTTCCTCCAAATAGTTGTCCATATCTTCACATACAGAGAATTCAAACAAAACAGCATAGTATATAACTGATCCAAACCAGATGAGGAAGGCATTTTAGGTCTTCAAGACCAGACAGTAGGAAAGTCAACAATGGCTGTCCTAGTGTCTCTCATTCTCTTCAAAATAGCTGTCCATACCTTCATGTATGTTGAAATTAAACAAAACAAAACAGGCTAAAGTCATTCTGACCAAAGAATAATAGTATTGCTGGATTTCACATCATGACACTACAGAATCATCACTGGTTACTGTAGTGTCTCTTTTTCTTCAAAGTAGTTGTTCAGTTCATCATGTGTTATATAATCAGTTCTCATAAACTGTTTATAAGTTCTATGCATCCATGAGTCTTGATATGTATTTCTGTCCTTTCTGTTTTAGAGGGAAAAACAAAACAAAGCAAGACAAAACAAAACAAAACAAATTCCTAGAAAACCATGAAATAAAAAAGTCATATAAAACCACAGTACAAGGTGATCAACAATGGTTACTGTGATGTCTCTTGTTATCTTCAATAGAATTGTCTATATCATCAGGCATATTATAATTGAATATAACAGTACATAACAATTTTAACAAAAATAAAACATTGTAGACAGTGTAAGACTTCAAAAGTAGGTAATAAACCAGAGTGGGTATCCTAGTATCTTGTCATCTTCAGTGTAGTTGCTTATACTCTCAGACTTGATACTATCAATCATAACAGTTTTGAATAAAATCTGTTAATACAAAACAGCAATCTAACAAGCCAGATTCAAATAAGATCAGTTATGATAAGACAGTGTAACTTATACAGGGCTTCAGATTAAGTTAGTAAGAAATTAAGAATGATTACTGTACTATATCCTGCTATTTTGGGGATAGCTGTCTGTGCCCTCAAGTTTAGTACAAGTAGACAAACTGGAACAGAATACAATCCATATAAGCAGAGTGGTGTGAGTAATGTGGGTTTTAAATCCTGATACACTATTAACAATATCCTCTGCTTTCCTTTTTTAGACTTTTCCTCCTGTTTCACTCCCACAGTGTGCACTGTAGATTTTGGATCCCACCAACTCCCTCAGTTTTTAGATTGGGGGGAAACCTGCTATTTATCTAAGTGGTTCCAAACTTTCCCACTCCTGGACTTGATCTCTAGTTGTATTCCTTTACCTACAAAAGCCTCAAGGTTTTCCTTCATTATAGCTGAGTAGTTCTCTACTGCACATAAGTATCCTGTCTTTCCAACCTATCTGCAGGTGCTGGCCGAGTTGCCCCTATTTCTCTCTGGTTCCCTATCACATAGAACACTGTTTTCTCATATTTGATTTTCGATCCATAAACCCTCTTTCAGGTTGATTATATTTCCTATATAGATCATCTCCATGGACCCTACCTTCTGATCTACTCTGCCTGTGTTTTTTTTTTAGTGTATCAAGGTCATTTTAGAGGTTAGAGCTAAACTTCTCTGCCTCATTTCTGCTATGTTATTTTTCTGCCATTGATTGTCTACTTTTCTCCTTTATTCCACTGTCTGCCCTGTTCATTGAGGCCTCTCTGCCATTGTTACTGAAATCCTGGTATTTTTTTTCTCTCTCTAGAATGTCCTTCAGTATTCTCTGTAGAGTTGGATTGGTGGTCACGAATTCCCCCAATTCCTCTTTGTCATGGAAGCATCTTGTTTCTCTATTAATTTTGAGAGACAGTTTTGCAGGGTGCATCAATCTGGGTTGAAGATTATTTTCTTTCTGGCATTGGAATACTTTGCTCCGAGCTCTTCTTGATTTGATGGTCTGTGTCAAGAAGTCTGCTGTGATGGGTTTTCCTTTATAGGTTATCTGTTTCTTTTCTCTGATGGCTTTTAATATTCTGTTCTTGTATTGAATTTCTGGTATCTTGATTATTATATGTGTGGGTGTAGCTCTGTTTTGGTTGTAGGTGGCTGGAGTTCTGTATGCCTCATACATCTGAATATCATTTCCTTTTCCTATGCTTGGGAAGTTTTCCTTAATTATTTCTGTGAATAGCCTTTGCATTTCCTTTGTTTTTACCCCTGCCTCTTCATTCACATTTTTTATTCTTAAGTTATAGATCCTCTTTTCATCTTCTAGCCTTTGTATTGTTACTGCCTACTTCCTTGTTATTTTTAAGAGATCTTTCCTTTCATGATCACACATTTCAAACCTGTCTTCAAGTTTTGATAGTCTATCCTTAGTTTCTTTCAAGTGGTTTTGCCAGCTTTCAATGGGGCTTTTAATTTCCTGGTAATCTCTTTGTATCTGCTTCATGTATTCTAGGTTTTCTTTAAATTCTTCATGTAACATTTCTCTCCTTTTTTTTGTGTTCCTCCATTCTTCCATCTGTGTCTTCTTGAGAGGTGCTAAGCATTTCTTTTATTAATCTTCTTATATCTTGCTTTGCTTGAATTAATATTTCAGTTTTGAGCTCATTAATGATGTACAAAGATATCTCTTTATGTCAGCTGATGCTGTCTGATATTGCATGTTTGCTGCCCTCAATCTCTTTTGTATTTACCTCTTCTGGATCAATATTCACAGGATTGGGGGCTTGAGGCTTTTTCTTATTTCTTTCGTTTGTCATGTTTTTGGTTTCTTCCATACAGGTGTATATTGGAGGTCCCAGCCCCTTTCCCTATTGGTTATGGTTCTTCTGAAATGTGCTGGCTAGGGATTTCTGCCCTCTCCAGTTTGCTGTTGGTCATTGAGGTGCAAGCAGGGGCTCCCCCCTGAGCCAGTCATCCTGTGGAGGCACTCACCATTTTAGTGTGTGCCACAGGTATAGAATCAGTTTGGGACAACTTATTGGGTCCTGGCCAGGGGCATGACCCAGGCCAAGCAGATCCCACCAATCTGCTCTGGGTGGAGCAACCAACTGAAGTCACTACCATTGCTTGTTTTTGCCTGTTCTGCCTGATTCCAACATGTTGTGTATTTGGTCACCCTTTTCCTGTGGGAGGGTCTTATTCTTAGCACTCATCACGGGTTAGTGCAGGTCCCTTGCTGGCTCCATTGTCCATTGGGTTTGCTGACCCCCAACTTCAGCATGACTGCAGCTCCAGTGAGTTGCAGTGGATGTGAGTTCAGGCAGCTCCAGCAGGTTGTGGTGGGTGCGAGTTTGGGGGGGCTCCAATAAAAGCTCCGTGGCCGCTAATCTTAGCTGCTCCAATGGTAGCCCTGGGACTGCATGTTTGACCAGCTTTTTCCTTTTAGTTTCTTTCTGGGTTGAGAGGAACCATTTCCCTCTGTCTGGATCTCTCGAGGATGTTTTATTTCAGCATCTGAGTTGTTTCTCTAAGGGAGGTTCTGTAGTTTGCTGCTTACTGATCACCATCTTTAGCTCCCCCTTAGCAAGTCTTTTAAAGTAAACATTTTAGTGTAGTTCTCTGTGACACTAGTAACCCAGCTCTATTGGTTGACTTGCAAAAACTGATGGAATTTATAGAAATTGCTCTGGTTTCTGAACCTATGTATTCTCTTTGCCCTTTTAAAATTCTGCATATTTATTACTTGTTCCTCTTTTTCCTGCTTCAGTATGGCTAGATTTGGCCTGTGAGACTCCAGAAAATTAGAACTAAGATGGTTGAGACACAGGGTAAAGATTCTGCCCCAAATTTATAAGATGTTTTCTAAAAAGTCAATTTTCCAGATGCAGACAGCCTATGTTACCAATGAATATATATGTATTAGTATTCATGTTAGAGTTGGAGAAGTATTGCTTAGAGTTTTTTAGAGGGAGAGGAAAGTTTTGAATTTTTTTGTTTTAAATGACCTTAGGTTTATTTACCACTTACTAGCCTTGATAGTGATTCAGAAAAATATACCCAAAACACTATATTCATTAATACTTATGGAAGGTAGCATAGGTGAAATCTTTTATTTATGCTTATATATGTCATTTTTGTTTCAGTATCTCAACAATTATTCAAGGACAGTGACTGAAATCAGTGACTGATGCTAATACTATTAATGCTGAGAAGGCTTATCTTTAAAATCAAGTGCAAGACTTCTGAAATCAGGAAATTTATTTGAATTATGGTTTTGCCATTTACCAGCCATATGAGAAACTTTAAGTTGTTTAATTCCAATCAACTTAGATTTCTTATTTGTAAATGGACGAAAACAATAGTAGTACATTTTCTTATTTATTAGAGAGCTGTGTTGAGGATCATTTGTGGAAAAATACATGAAGCATTCAGCATGGAACATAACTGTAGCAAGTGTTCCATATACCTTTGCATAAACACTACAACTAACACAGAGTGATAACTAAACAAACGTAGTAATAATTACTGCTTGTTTTCCATGCTTGCTAAAATAGGGAGCCACCTTGCCCACCTGGCCTGTGAGAATGCACCAGACTCAGTAGGCTCTTGGAGCCTCTTTCAGACCCTATTTTCATTTGGCATGCAAGTTACCATATAGCACAGGGTGAGAATCACTCTTGCATAGTAAAGCAAGTGATCTGCAGAGCCTGCTGGGGTAGCTTTCTGTCCTCATTTTTGGAGAAGAAAATGTATTCAGCATCATCCAGGTCCTTTTGTGTCCACATTTCCATATTGATTAAACCTTACCATTCCTGGCTTCTTCAAATTGCTCTCTCATGCCTCATCTCCATGTTGTCTTACCATCTGTTTAATGTGTCTCTTGCTGGTCTCATGAGCTGGGCTTCATTTTTCTTTGCAGATTTTCTGAAATTAGTTGAGTAAAAATAAAAATTATAAGCAAGCATCTATTGACTGTCTACTGTTTTTTTTTATATTTTGCATAATGTTACCCCAAACCCAGTAATCCTATGAAGTGAATGTGATAGCTGCTTCTACTTGGCAAATGATAAAAGGTTCTATGACTATTAAACTAGCAAGGACAGGAGTGGGAATTTAACCCTTCATCCATTGCTCTTAGAATGCCTATAGGCATGTTTCCAGCCATGTGTACATATGAGCTGAGTAAGCCCAAGCCCCAGTGTACAATGGCTTGAAAACTAGAGAAGGTTTCAAAGAAGTATAGGACCATGGAATCCAAGTAGGTAATAGAAATGAATGCACTTGTCTATGGAAATGACACAGTGGGTTTTGTGAAATAAAACAACTGAATCCATTTCTCTTTTAAAGAGGAAAGTTACTTCTCAACTCTTTGTAGCCAGAGGCAAATATGTCTTCACTGTTGCCCTGAGTTTTTGAAGGAAACAAGACTGCTACTTTCTTATGTTTAGATAAAACAAATCCAAAACAACGTTAGGAATATATGGACTTATAAAATTAACTCCATAGAGGATCTTACTATTATTTCCCAGAGAGACCTAGCAAAATGATTTCTCTTCTGGTTCTTCAGCAGTGAGTCCTGAATTGCTGTCATCTCAGGCCTAAAAAAGCCTGGTGTGTGAAATCCTGGCTATAGGTCAAATATCTCACATTTATATTATGAATTACATTAGTTTGAGAATGATGAATGGGCACACCAAGCCAAAATGAGGTGGCATTTGGCACACATACAACTTAGTTTAAAGAGCACAGAGGAGGCTGCTGTGCTTTCACAATTCAGATGTGATTGTTGCCAGTACAGGTATTTTCATCTGCAACCTTCCCTTAGGCCCAGAAAGCTATATAATCCTCTGAACCTTGAAGATCCTGGATAATTTCTTTGCTAAGTTTTCTGCTCATGCTGATTTTATTTTATATAAATTAGGTGAGTAAACCCTGATTTATTTACCTTAACTATCAAGCATTTCTATCAGTTTTTCCTTATAATTGGTATCTGTAATTGAGTGGATTTGTAGAGTTCAAATACAGCCTATGCAATGTGGGAAAAATTTTCAGCTACTCTTTCAATAGAGGATTAATATCTAGACAATATAAAGAACTCAAACAACTTAATATACCAAAAACCAAATAACCCAATTCAGGGCTACAAATTTGACAGCTTAAATGAAATGGGTCATTTGCTAGAGAAGTACAATTCACCAAAGCATGTACAAGGAGAAACAAATAATTAGAATATATCTACATTTATTAAACAAATTGAACCATCAAAATAATAATTTCCAAAGAAGAAACTACTGTATGCAAATAAGTTCACTGAAGAGCTGTATCAAACACCTAAAGATAAAATTATATCAGTTCTCTAGAATCTCTTACAGGAGATGGAAACAAAATGCAATACTTCACATATGATCATTATTCTACATTATTCAACCTTTTTCTATCACCAGAACTGGCACATTTATTACAAGCCAAGAGAAATGATAGACTGGTATCTTTTATAAACATGTTTACAAAATCTTCAAAAAAATCTCAAGAAATCAAACTCAACAACACATGGAAAAGTTATGCATTACAAAGACATGGTATTTATCCCAGGTATGCAAGGCTAGTTCAATATTTGAAAAATCAGTTAATTATTCCATCACATCAGCAGGCTAAAGGGGAAAAAACTCGCATAATCATATGTATAGATGGAGAAAAAACAATTTCTATTCTTGACAAAAATTTCCAGCTAACAAGAGAAGGAGAATTCCTTAACTTGAAATTCTTTGTAGAAACCTTCATTGCTAGTGCTGTATTTAGTGAAGAAAATCTCAGTTTTCTTGCTATGATGAAGAATAAGGTAAGAAAGCTTTGTCTTACATAATTTTTAACATCCTATTAGAGGTCACTATTGTAATAAGATGGGGAAGATATAAAAAGTAAACCCATTGGAAAGAAGAAATATAGGAAAAAATACAACTGTCTTTGCAGGTGATGTGATTGTCTTTGTAGAAAAAGAAAAGAACTGGCAAAATTTTCTGAACTGATAAGCAATTATGGTAGAATTGCAGGATACAAGGTTAATATATGAAAGCAATCAATGAATTGAATTTGAAATTAGTGGTTTTGAGGATATCTTCAATATGACACTTTAAATAGGACTTGCTATATAAACCACAGTGAGGTTGTTATCTCTGATTTATTGTTAGCCTGAAGGCTCTATACTGAATCACTCTTCTGTTTACTTTTTGCTCCTGACTTTCTAAATCTTGGGAGACTATTCTCTTTCTCCTTGCTGTTCTACTTCTAGTCTTTAATATGCCGACATACACCTGGTGAAAACTCTTTGGAAAATAACTGACAGCCATGCATAGAATTTTTCCTGTGTCTGAGTCTTCCTGATTATATCCAATGCATTGACTTATATGTGCCCATTAATTTTTAAAATTATTTTTCCTTATGTCAGCAAAGTCCTTGTATATGGGAGGTTTGGAGCTTAGTATGTAAAATTCTTCTGGGAATACCTATAACTTTTAGGAATTTAGTTCATCCTTTTTAACATCATCAACTCCCTGATAGGCTTAAAAACAGATACTACCTTTTCTCAAGTTAGTGTTTTCCATTATTTTGACATTGAAAAAAGGTCTTTTGTGAGTTTTTATATCTAAACAAAAATGAAAATCATTTTCTGATGTTATTTTTTTATCAGGTAATTGTGGATCTGAAAATTCATTACAAACAAATATTAGTCTTTTCCCTGGTTATTAAGAATGTGTGCTCTAAAGCATTAAGCTAATTTATGGTCCTATTATTTTGTTTTACATTTTACTTTTTAAACTAAGAGACTTTAATGATATTTGGAGGATGTTAACAAAAAAATATTGACTCAGAGAACAGCCATTCTACATAGTTCTGAATAACTTATCCCAGGGACACTGTTGACTATAAATAACTGAGTTGCATAAAGGGTTGGGAATGTTCCAAAAAAGAAATTGTACCTAATCATAGTCAACCTTGTTCTAACAACTAAAATCCAGGTACTGGTCTTATTTTAGCCCAAAAGTGACAGTATACAATTTTAACATTTATATGGTATCCTTTATAAACACTTATGCTCAAAGATCAACAAGAGATATAAGAAGCACCCTATTATAGTACTATGGAAGTCTGCAGAAAGTATATTTTAGAGATGTAAGGTGGTGGTTTGGTGTCTGAGTTCCATGCTTCCTATTTCTTCAAAATTTGACTTTCCTGTCAAAGGAACAAACATATGTCAGAAAACAAGCATCAAATAGAGAACAAAATTTCACTTTACTAATGGCTTAGTAAGTGTATACTAAATTTAGGAAATTTAGGATTCTCTATGAACTTTGCTTAAAATATAAGTGAGGCCTCTTCCACTTGCTTTGTTATTGCTGGTTTATGAGGTTATATGCAAAGAATTGACCTGATTACAGCAATACAGTATGAAATTTAAAACAGATAAAACAAATATTTGAGATTTTGAAGGCTTAATACCCAAATGTTGTGCTTATCTCATGGAAATAAGAAATATAAAAAGTTCCATAACATATGTTATGATATAGAATCATTAAAGTGCACAGTAGCTCTACACTGGCCAAGTAGATGATTAAATTCCACCCAATAATATTACCAGTGTCTCTGGTGATATCCTTGGATATAGCAGTAATAGATTTTGAATAACTTTATTGTTTTATTCATGATGGTAGTTACTATGTATGTATCTGAATATTGAAGATAGTTTCATTCTCAAAAGAAGAGAGACAGATTCAAAACATCCTTGGAGAACAAAATCTGGGAACAGTTTCTAAGGAGACAGAGATAATCCCAGTGGTTTGGATCTGTTTTATGCTGCTGAGGACCGCAATCATTGGAATGACAAAAAATGTTACAAGAGACCTGATAGGATTGAGAAATTCCAATAAATATCATCTTCTTCATTCTTAAAACAAGAATTTGTAGTTATGAAGTATGTCTTGAACATCATTATAAAATAGCACTCGCTAGTTGATTTGTAGCTTTTACCAGCACTTCATATGATAAGATTTGCATTTCAAGACTGCACTCTTGTGTTTGGTTCCTTAGTGTCCTGTGTTTCGTTCAGAATGCCGCTGTGACAGCTGCATTCTAGCTATGCTCTCATCTTTCTGACACTGGACAAAAAGGGACATAGTCCCCAAACAGTTCCCATTTGGTTCCAGTTCTTCTTGTTTTTTAAATCTAATCAATTCACATCTGAAAACTCTCTACCAGAAGTGAAGATGGAAAGATAAAGGATGCAGGCTTACTGGAATTACTTTAGTCTTGAGTTCAATCAATTATTGGCAATAATAATAATATAATTACAGAGAAATTATATATTTTCTTCTTGGCCTTGGTCTTTCCTCAATTCCTGATCCACTCCCGCCCCACCCATACCAAATTGGAAGTTTTATATTATCTTTACTCTTATAGAAAGATCTTACTCTGACTGACACATTCCACAGATGGGAAAACTAAGTTTCTTGGAGAAATGAAATGGCTTCAAGAGATCATGGAGGTAAGCAGAAAGCTAGTAGACTCATATTTGAACCTCACTTCATTGATATTTATACCACCACACTATCACACTGGTCTTCCAAATATGTATTCTGTCAGAAATGCTGAAAGAATATTTAATAAATTATGTATATATCCATAAACAACAGAGTCACTAAATTGAAGGCTTGGGGCTTATAAAGCAGGATCATGAATATATTGTCCAGGTAGGATGTTCATTCCTGTCAAAAAGATCACACAAACACAGCTTTATACGATCTCACTTCTCTGCTCATTCTTTCATGTGTATCATTTCATGACAGGATTTATAAGTTTAACACTTACCTTTACTCGCTAAGCTGAGGAAGTGTGAACAAATTCTTTGTTAAATGGAACCAAAAGAACATTGCAATTCCCCCAATATTGTCAATATTTATGTATAAAGCATATTAATCCTAGCACACATCTGGGATAAAATGTGGCTAAATCTACTAATATACTCTGAAAAACTCTGCCACAATAATTAACCAAGTAACACATTTGAGAACATACTGATTTAAAAAATGATCTGATTAATTGACTTTTTAACTGTGACTTATTCTTTCCACCTCCAAATACCCCATTTGCAGTTAATATTTGTTTCCTATTGACAGAAAACACATTATGAACAGTGAAAAGGGGACTGGTGCTAACAGTTCATGATGTTTGCAAATGGCAAAATATGATAATAATGAACAGCAGCAATAATAATGTAAAAATCATAATGTGGTGGATATTTGGTAACATAAAATATTTATAACTAACTTGTTATCAAGTAACTACTTTGCTCAAGTCACTTTTCCTTTCAAGATTTTATCTTGATTCTGTAGTATAAATATTATCTTTTTAATATGGTTCTTTAAATTCAGGGAGGTTAAGATACTAGTACCTGCAGGACAGAATTGAGTTTTAAATAGAGACTTTAAATTCAATGTTCTTTTAATATGATTTTAGATTTTAACCTTTCAATAATCCTGAGTGGTAATTAATATTGCCATATTATATATGTCATAATTCTGTAGAGAAACAGAACAAATAGGGTATGTCTATCTCTCTCTATATATCTCTTATCTCTCATCTATCATCTATTAGAATAATAGGGAGAGAGGAGAGAGAGTGAGAGAGAGAGAGAAGATATTTTGTTTCATAATGAACTAGATGATATCCTTCTGAGGGCTCACAAGTCTGGAATTTATAGGGTAATCTGTCAAGCTGGAGATGCAGCTAAGGGTTGATGTTGTAATCTTGAGTCTGAAAGCTGAACACTGGCAGAATTTCAGAGCTACAGTCTTGGAATAAAATCATTTTTATCAGGAAACTTCTCTCTTTGTTCTTATCATCTTCAATTGGTAAGGCCTATCAACATTGTGAGGAGTAATTGCGTACTTTTACCATTGTGGTATCTGGCACCATTTTGTGGGGGTGGGGATTTGAACTCATTACCTCATGCTTGTCAGGGAGGTTCTTACTCTGTTGAGCTAAATACCCAGCTCCAATTGCATGTTTTTAAAAGCCAAATGAGTGCAAATCTTAACTGTATTGAAAAGATAACCTTAGACACAAGTTGTAGACAAATGTGTGATCAAACAACTTGTGCTCATAAAGTTGATGCATAAAAATAGTCATGAAAACCTCAAAACTCTAACTAGGAAGTGGTTGCAGGCACTAAGACACTCTTTAGTGAGCCTAGTCTTCTGTTATTGATATCCTAGTGTACTATCCTTCCTTTGAGAGTGGGATGGACTTAGAAAACCATTTCTAACTAATACAGTAGTACAAAAGGGAGGAGATACCTCTTCAAGTATTTGGTTACACAAAAAGACTGTGACAAACATTTTGTGTGCTTTTTTTCACTGTATGCATTTTCTTTGAGGGAAATCAAATGTCATGTTGGGAGCAATCCAGTGAAGAGGCTATTGAGGCAAGGGGAAGATATCTCTAGTCAACACCACTGAGAAGCTGGTACCTGCCAGGACTCAGGTGATAGCTTGGGCACAAGCCCTCTCCTTTTCAGAGCTTGTGATGCTGCACAATTCCTGGTGGACACCTTGACCACCTCTCATATCTGGAGAGAACCTAGTCACAGGCCCTCATCAAAGCCACATATATTCCTAAAGCATAGAATCAATGTGATAATTCTTCAATTTATACTATTTTTTTTATTACTGGAACTCAAACCCCCATGCTAGGCAAGAACTCCACCACTGAACTACATCCCCAACTACTATTGTTTTTGAATACTCAATTTGTTATGCATTCATAAATAATTAATGGACCATCCTTGTCCTGCCTCCAAATTACACACATATCTGCAATGAATTCTTTTTACTTTTCCTCTAAAATTTGATTAAGATTTGTTGATACAGAGATGCTATTGAGAGATAGAGGATAAAGAATGTCTTGTGTTGCCTTGTTTGATTTTAAACAGGAATTAATTCCAGGGCACTTAATATGTGTCCAATAAGTATTTTATAAAGAATGGAAACAAGAACCAAGCTGAATTAATAAAAATCTGTGGTTAGTAAATAACTTTTAAAAATACCTATTAGCACCTTTTTTTCTATTCATTTTTCATGCTCAGGCTAATGCTATCTGGGAGATCTAGAATACAATCCAAGACAAAAATCAACTCCTTATTGAAATACATCTTTTCCTAAATATATATTTATGGGTACCAGGGATTGAACTCACGACCACGTGCTTGCAAGGCAAGTGCTTATGCCGCTGAGCTAAATCCCCAGCCCCTTTTCCATATATTTAGAAAATTCTCCCATGCCTACCATAATTTAATTGGAGAATGCTCTATTAGATTATTTTTCACAATCACATTATTTATTTGCACAAGGGGTTCACATATCATTCAATACTCTACCATTGTCTTAGGTGTTAGGTCTGTTTGTATGAGTAAAATCCATGAGAAATATATATAATGGTATCTGAGCTTGATCTTGGAAATTTGTTTCTATAATTTGCAGACACAAAACTATAGCAGCAGCTTTCAGCAATGACCCACAGATGGAGCTACTGGATTTGGAAAATCAAATTAGATTTGGCAGATCCTGTTTTACTTACATTTGGAAGAATGCAAGGATTTTTAATGACTTAACTTCTAGCCTTTCTCTTGTTTACTTACAATGGGATAAAGCCAATTTAAACTTTCTTATTATAAAGTTAGCGAGGATGGCAGTAAGTAGCTAGTATAGCAGTAAGTAGCTCACTGCAGAAAAAGGCCTCAAGATTTTTGAGTAAATCCAAAGAGCTCTATAAAATATCATTCTCCCTGTAATGAGAGAAGTGGCCCAATAAGAGTTTATGGTATCCAGAAAACTCATGAGTTTTGACAGCATTCCAGATGTGAGGTCACCAAATCCAACACCAGATGCAGTGGTGTGTTAGACTCACTTTGAGGTATATCAT
Organism: Hydrochoerus hydrochaeris; assembly: GCA_004027455.1. NCBI lineage: Eukaryota > Metazoa > Chordata > Mammalia > Rodentia > Hydrochaeridae > Hydrochoerus > Hydrochoerus hydrochaeris. Next base: position 13,252 of record PVLA01006515.1, read on the forward strand.
AAGTGAATTCATCATCTGTCTGAATTCAGTATTAATTTCTCATGTGACTTAGCTATCTCAAAATAAAATATGTAACATAGTTTTTATGCATTCCCATGATGGTAGTACATTTTTTGATGCCTTTGAGAGGTGAAGAAAAGTACTGAGAGCTAACTCTGAGAAACGTATGGACTTCATAGCCTAAATTGTCTATTCTCAGACTTGTGTTACTAGTATATGTTATGCTCATTCACACATTAATTCATCTATGTGATAAATATTGTATATCTACAAGAAGTTGAATGCCATTAGTGGTGTTGAGCATGAAATAATGAACAAGGCAGGTGAGGCTTTTCTTTTTGTAGAGCTTATTTCAAGAAGAAGGAATTTGACACTGAACCAACAAATAAACAAAACTTATATTAGTTTCCTGTTGCTGTTGTAACAAATTATCACAAATGCTGGGCCCAGTGTTCCACTCTAAATTTGCCCATAGTCTTGTGGTTCTGATTTCTGAATAATCCTTCCTTTTCCATGAAGGGTAGTAAATGTGTGCAGTCAAGTAGTTTTATCAATTACCTTTATGCCTGTAGAATTTTGGCATTTTCTACAGCCTTCTTTATTTTATCTTTCCTTTGTCTCTTATGATATTCTTTGCTAAAAGAACATTCTGAAGTGCTTGCAGGTCTGACATCGTTTGTCTCAGGGATTCACACTCCTAGACAAGAAGTTCTTTCACAGGTATTTACTGCATAATCACACTTGCTTTTCTCCAACAGCATATTTTTCCAAAGTCTCCTAGTTTTAGTAACTTCTGCAATCTCAAAAGGCAAGAAAATCAAGCAGGTGGCTGCAGAATCTCTTCCTTGGAAGAATCAGAGTTCAGGATTGTCAAATCACACAGAAGGCTTTTTGAGGAGATTAAGCAGGTATCTCATGGATTCCCCTAGACATCTAATCATAAGCCAGCATTTTGGTTTGGCACTTTTTCTTGGATTCTGTATCTTTAATAAATATATCATGAATGTTTCAAACAGTTTTGTTCAGCTCTTCTAGTTTTGTATTTGTTTCTCCCATAACCACATTGGTGAGTTGGTTTGCTAGTTTTGCTCTCTTTTGAGTTATGTCATCTTTGAATTTACCAAGTTTCTTTGCTTCCTCTTTAATCATTATGTGCAGATCAGCTCTTTGATATTTGATTTTCTCTACATCAATACCCCTTGAATCTGCTTTATGAGAGTTGAGAGTCTTTGGAGGCATTTTGATACCATGTTCCTGTTTATTTCTTGCTGTTTCCATTATCAAAATTCATATTATATTAGTTTAGTTAAGTTTGATAAGCAGCAAATATTTCTTTGTGCTAGTCATTGGACATGTTCACAGTATGAAACTGTAATATCTCTAATCATATCACATATTATAATAGAAATATCATAGGATTTTAACAAGAAGATGAAACACCTTAATAAAGTCAGTAGTGTTAGCAGAAGTTTATGAAGCCTTCTTTGAAAATATCATGCCTTATCTTATTCTTATATCTCTTTTTCTTCTTTCTTTCTTTTTTTGGTTTCAAAAATTGAACTCAGGCCCTTGCACTTGCTAGACAGGCACTGTGCCTCTGAGCTATATCCCTGTTCCACTTATCTGATTCTTAAATAATGAATAGATTTGGTTGGTAAAGGAGGAGGAAGAGAGGCCTCTCTAAACATAACATTGCGGCGCCCTTTTCTGTCCATGCCGCGTCCTAGTCCATCCACACCTTGTGACAATCGCTTCTCCCGGAAAAGGACACCGCATGTGGGAATTGGGCGCGGGGATCTTGAAATGTTTTGTATTGATAATTGTAATTTGTGTAGTTCACATGTGTATGTTTTTATATAATGCTCAATATGGAGTCGAGGGTGGAGACTCCAGGGGGCTTGCTGGAGGCCCTCTAGATAACCCCTTTGTGAGGACTGGTTGTGAAATTTTACCTTCTGTGAGTAGTATGAGAGAGTTTATACAGAGGCTTTAAATGGGAGAGCTCATGGAAGAGGATTTGCGGGGTTCCTGTGAGACAACTGCCCTGAGACACTGGACAGGCAGCCAAAGACGGGCAACTAGGACACATATGTTACACCACCGGCCGCCTAAGACAGGCACAGGACCAATTGCTGTCCTGCAGGCCCATGACGGGTAAGGCCTGGTTGGGTACATGTGAAGAGTCCTTGACCTAAGACAGGCGCTGTCCTTGCAGGGACTGCCACTCCCATAAATGATAAGAAAAGCAATGTAGGGAGCAGCCTAATAATCTCACACATCTCTTCCTCCTGCGGGCGTCCGGTATGTCGGCTTGCATTTCCCCTCCCCGGCTGACTAAATGTCAAGATTAAAATGTTAATTGATACCTATTGCCCTGAACCTGGGGCGCCTTCTGCTTGGAGTTGAGGTCAATTAACACCTATTGTTTGGGATTGTCCCTGCCTGGCCCTGGGCCTGGGGAGTTTCCTGCTTGGGGCTGGGGGTTGTTGCCAGGGTTGGCAAATATATATTGCAGCTTCTAAAAAATAAAGGCGGATTCAGATTCACTCACAGACTGGTGTGCAGTGTTTTCTGTCTCTCAATCGCCGACTCCCTGACCACCTTTGGGAAACCCTAGCCCTGCCGCAGCTGGACTCCGGTATAACATATAAGTAAAATATTGGGGACATGAAATCATGTGTTATAATAAAAACACTAAGAAATTCAGTTTCCTTACTTTAAATTTTTTCACGATTCAATATTTTTATTGCTATGAAACTGAAGTGTTCCAGGCAAAAGAACTATAATATATAAATCATGAATTGGTGCCATCCAAGATAGAACATGAGTTGTGGGCAAAGTGAAGGGAAGATTTTTTATGGAGTTGGGGAAACAGTGCTGCATAAGGTGAACAAACATACCCAGAACCTGGAAAAGGAGAATGGTTGAAATAATCAGTATAATTCTAAGTGGTTGAGAAGTGAACCTGTGATGTGGTGCCTATCATGATTAGTTGGACAGCCCTGGAGTAGGACAGAAAGGAAGTTAGTGTAATTGCTTATGAGAAGTCAAATTATTTTCTCTGAAAGATTAGATACTGACATGTAAATTTTAATGAAAAAATCACACAGACAAAGCATGCATGTATTTTGTGTTTGTTCTTGAAGTCTTTGAAAGAACGGAAAAATGATTTAAATATCAAAATTAGCATAGGCCTGCCATCAATTAATACATCATGTCTTAAGGAATTCTCTTGGTAGACTGAAACCAAGATGTGTCAAAGAATGATACTGGATAATGAGATATAGGTAATGACAGAAACGTAAACCTGCTTTCCCAGATGCAAAAGATATTAAGCAGGGATCAGGAGAGACTAAGTAGCATGCTAAGACCTGTCTCTTTCTTTGTTTAGGAACTACCAAGAGAGTATATTGCTAAATCTCATACAGTTGAACAGCTTGAGTTTGTGGGGGAGAAGGACTGGATCATTAGTTCACAACCAACCAGATGCTAGGCAATCATATTCTATTACTTTGGTAAAATCTCATGGCCATTTCATGAAAATAGATGTATCCCAATTGGAAAAGGGACATAAAGAAAGGTTGAAATCTGGCATATAAATATGAGGCCGCCTAGATATGAGTAACATATTCTTCCAATCACACTACATTTTTTATTGGAATTATAAATCTTAATTCAAAGAATTCGAAAGAAATGACAGGAAAATGCATATTGAGATTTGGGACAGCGAGTATAAGAATGTAGAGGAGGCCTGAGAAGACATAACAGCTGCATGCTGGTCCTGGTTTTCTCATTGACCTAGTTGTCAGCAACAAATTATTATCCTCTGTATCTCACTTTAAATAGGGCTTTTAGATAAGAAAAAAATGTCATTTAGCCGAGAGTCTAGACTTTGATAGTATTTTGTTAGGTTGGCAAAAAACCTAACCTTTCCTGTAAGAAATGTTCTCCTGCATCTTAGCAGACTCTTGGTGCACATTCTGCCACATGCCCTTGCTGGGGGCTCAGAGCTCCTCACTGTTTACACCCCTGCAGCCCTACCACTCGCATGCAAGGGACATTTTTTCTTCATCCTTCATTGATTATTATAATAGAGCTTATGTCGTTGGGTTTTGGTGACTAAATAAGTGGATATATGTAAAGGGCTTATATCAAAGTCTACCACTTACAAATCATCCAATAAATGTCATGATATGGTTATTATTACTGTTCAAACCATATCTCTATTCATTCACAACAGCCTCTCTGCTCGTGAATCAAAACTAAGACATCTTATGTTCTTCAGTCACCTAAGCCTTGCTTTTTACTAGCCACTTAGTGACAAAATGTTAATCACAAATAACAATAACCAATTGCCTTAGTCTTCTTCTTAGTGAAGCTATTCACATTTTGATAGGATCTTCTAATACTGTTCCTAGACAATGGAGACCAATAGAAATAGTCTCTAGCAAAGACAAAAAGAGGAGGGCAACTGACTATGAATTATGACCCTGATATTTTAGTGAAGGTCCTTTGTCTTTTGTTTTCACTTTTTGGCACAACAATTCCTTTTGAATTGATAAAAGATAAAAGTTACTTCAGTATTCAGTTCAGGTTTAAAGTTAGAAACGCTGATTTTTTTTTTGACAGGAACTATTTCTAATGGGATATAGAGTAACTGGTTGTTTTCTGTTTCTAATGGTTGAGTCATTTGAACAGATAAAATGACATTTTGTTTGCTTATTTTTCAGCTCTGCCTTGAAGCACCAGCTCATAAGCTCATCCTAGTAGTGGGAATTTGCGTACATCTGAAGGAAACCAAGAGAAAGCCTAGGATATGTAAGGTAGGGAAGACACTGCCACAAGGGAACTCATGCAAATACTGACTGTAACCAGCAAATAAATGACTCTTAGGTCTAGAAGGTGGCCTTATATAATGGAACTCACTACATTTGTGATCTATGAAAATATCACCCAGTCCGCATGGGTGTAAGGTGGTCAGAATCTGTGTATTTAGTTCTGTGATGAATCTGAAGCAAGCGGCATATAATGCAGGCAGGTATAGATCTGTGCTCAGGGATGTGAGGAAGGGTGTGGAATTTTGGCACCTTTAATTCACTTTAGTAATTTAATGGAGTTTCTCTCACCATATTAGGCATGGCCAAGCTCTCTATAAAACAAGTGGTTTGTTAAAGTTATTAGAAGAATTACATAGTAAATAGTTTATAAAGTGCTCAGAGTATTTCAGTGTTAATGGAATGTAGTATTAATTTTTGTTGGAATTGACTTGAATGCCTTTGGTATCAAAAAGAATAAACTGAATAAACTCAGTAGACAGGTAACTACATAGAGATAGAAGCCAATAAAGCATTATGCCAGAGGAAGGTTTTTATTTCAAAAAGGAGAAACAAATCATTGATTTAAAAAAAGCAAAGGAGATAAAGATGCAGTGAATGTTGACTCAGAAACCATGTCAAGTTCTACACTTAAAACACATATATACAGTATTTCTGAAAGAGATGCAAGCCCACTTTTGGCATTCAGTGGATAGTGAATATAATCTTTAGTACCGTCTCTACAGTTGTCACCCCTCAGTTATTTCCTGATAAGAAATCTAGTTCCCCCTAGTGTTTTCACCTCGCCATGGCTTTCCATTTCTTTTTTAATTCTCATAATATAAAAAGCAATTGCAAAATTTATTCAATAAATAAAAAATTTTTCATTTGCACTACATATATTCTGCGATGTTTATACATTTTTAACATCTCTATAAAATATGTGTTACCCTATTAAAGAAGTATATATACCAAAAATGAAAAAAAAAACAGAAAAAAAGATGGTTTAAGACAATAATGAGGTTAAATACACATGTGACTTAACTAATTTATTTCAATGCATTGGATGGGCATGTAGGTTATTCAAGTTCATGAGTCAATAAAATTAAAGAATACTAATGGATTATACAGTTGTTTTAGACTGGTCTAAATTGAGAAGGCTTTTTGATTTATTCACAGTAATATATATTGATAATATATACAAATGCAATACACATTATAATCTTAGAATTTAAAATTTGCCAGAATTTCAGAATAGATTTTGATTACTTGGTTGATTGGCTTGACTTGAAATGGATTTTTTTTTGCGTTTTATTTTTACCTGGAAAGTCATTGAAGCATCTTCCAGTATGAGATTTTAAATATTCAGAGATTAATAAAATAAATCTTAAAAATTATATAACTCAATGATATCTCAGAGCAATTCATAAAAATAACTTACATGTAATAAAAATTTTTAATTACTATAAAGAAAGTAGATTAGTGAAGAATTATACAGGTAAAGAAAATGCAGGTCTGATAGGTCAAATGATTTTTCCAGTTGGGGGCTGGGACTCAAATTTGGATCTTCTTACTCCACATAATTTAATCTTTCCATTGCAGATTTTCCATAATAAAGGGCCTTATAAATGCAAGAAAGAAGTAATTTATTGAGTAATATGTGCAACAGCTAATGAGGTTAATTGGTTATAAATCTGTCTTTTGTTTCACTACATATGAGCAGTAAGTACTGATAGAAGAAAGACTTCAGAATCCAGAGACTTGATTCAAATCTAAGATTCACTGTCTGAGCTCTCTACTCCTTAGATATCTCCAACATCAAATGAGAATAATAATATTTGTTTTAAAAGCTGTTATCAAATAAATTTCTCTATGTACTTGTTAATGAAAATGAATGACCAGAATGGTTCATGTTGTTATCTTCTGTAATAGAGATCTGATTCCTCATACCAGAGATCCTGTAGACTCCAGATAGTGGTTCTTTTAATTCCACAACACTCTTTTCTGTGTGTCCATGGGATTAGGAGGCACACAGTTTAACTTTCAAAAACTGTCTGGAAGGAATACCAAATGAGTTCCAGAAAGCCAGTTGGAATTTAATAATGCGTGAAAAATACACCAAGGGGAGGAAAGAACCAATTATAAAGCAATTAAGGAGACTGCAATTACAATGCATCTTAATAAAGTACAAAAAATATTAGTCTACAAATAGAAGACAGAATACCTACCTGTGGAAGAAAAAAGTGAAAATAGTATTTGCAAGGCAGATTTCATGAAGCAAAGAGCAGGAAAAGAGAGAAAAATTACATTCTTTCTTTGTTTTGCATTTCTGAATTCCTAGTACCCTTCAAAAAGCAATCCTCAAGTTTTTAGCAATTCTTTTCAGCACTATCATTGAATTCTGGACTTCCTTCATATTTAAAAAGCTAACCCTAATAATTCCCCACAGAGAGTCCAAATTGTTCAAGAAGTCTTAGAAATGATCAGCAGTCTTCAAAATCAAGTGAGTGCAAATTAAGACAATTTAATATCCCACTTTGCTTGGAAAATTAGCAATGAGTTTTAAGCATGTCTAACCTGTTTGCTGTCTGCTTACATTTATATCTGGAGATGCTACCTAATATTGAGCAGCTATTTAAGAATCAATGATTCTATGCTACAAGAATGACAAATAAATATGGTACAGGGAAAGAGGCTTTGCAAAAGACAAAGGTAGACAGAGCCAATTAAAGACTCAGCTCCATGTGCTCCCGGGTTTAGCTTAGTTGGCTAAGGCCCCACTCTGTAAATGTGAGGTTGTGAGTTCCATCCCAGAGGCAGAAAAAAAAAAAAACTCAACTCCAATAATGAGGTCATGAGAGTTCAGATTTGAAGTCAAATACTACCATGTGAAAGCTGAGAATTTTAATGTTCAGTGTAATCTCTACCTGTTATTATGCCTTCACTGGTGTAGAAGTGAGAAATAAGATGATGACGTTTAGGGTTTTAATGAAAATTATTCAATTTAATATATATGAGAGAGATTTGAAAATTGAGTATTATCAGTATTCTCGCAAGAAACAGAACCACCTACCCAAGTAACATTAAATGCTAAAAATTGAAAATAGATCCTGAGCAATTCCTGAGCTCTGCATCATATTGGAACTTTGGGCACTGGGAGAACAGGCGGCCTACTCGCCACCCTGGTGAGCAGCTGGGGGCCTGACAAGCCACTGGCGCACCGGGGTGAGAACTATCAGTGATACCTGAGCTCTGCATCATGTTGGAACTTTGGGTGCTGGGAGAACAGGCAGCCTACTCACCACCTTGGTAAGCAGCTGGGGCCCTGGTGGTGCACAGGCTAGGGATCAGACATTGATCCATCCCCCCCACCATTAGCAAGTCGGTACTGGTGTTCTGAGTATCTGTTTGGAGGATGAATGTATGCAGCGTGGCAAGTTAAGGGGGATTTTCTTCTACCATCTCTTTGAAGGGAAATATTTTTATTACTGTTTTGCTCAGTTTTGATTAATGGTACTGCTTTATTCAATATTCTGTTTTTAAAAGTTTGATATTTCCTTCCATTTTCCTCTACCTGATTGAAAGAACAGCTAATGTGAACAAAATGGGCTGTACTATCGAGCCCATTGCTGGTGTCCTGGTGACCTGATGTGAGGTTCTGTGGTAGTTTTACTGCACTGCGGTCACATGGGTTTGTTCTCTCTTGTTCTGCTGTATTTTGCTACCTTCAAAAAAAAAAAGTAGCTAGCAAAGTAACAAAATACCTCCAAAAATCTCCCAACTCCACCAAAGCTGATCCATGGATCATGGATGAGGAGAAACTCAAAAACAAAGCAACAGAATTATATAAGGTGATTAAAGGTATATAACAACAACAAAACAAGTCATAAGGTACTGAGCGACCTGAAACAGGATATAACTAAATAGATAATGGACTTAAAAAGTAAAAAGAAGAAAAGAAAGTGCTCTAGAGGATATGGCTGCATGTATGTTTAAATGTGTAGGATTGAAAACCATGTTGCTAAGTTGTTACTGGATCATTGAACTTCTTTGCAGTCTCACTGTTTGAATGTACACTTTGTTTGGTTTAATTTTGTAACTTTAACAACTAGGTCTAAGATGACAATATGTAATTCATCAACTAGTGATTTCTTACTGCTTTTTTTTCTGAAGTTCTGCATTGTTTCTACCCCTTTTTCTGTTTCCTTTTTTTCTCTTTAAATAAAATTTAAAAAAATGGAAAACAAATTGAGCAAATAATATTTACATCTAATATTTTATCAATATTAAAACAGAGGAAAAATGTGAATTTTATTTCAAATTTTCACATTCCTTTTCTATACTGAAATGACATTTAATTGATAGCCCAAAATGTGATCAGGATATTTGAAGTCATCTTTAAACAAGTTACATAAGTTTAAAATTATTTGGCTTTCTTTTTTAAAATAATCTAAAAATTCATTTAAAATGTTTAAGGTTTTAAGTGAATTTAAGATGTGTCCAGGCTCAACCTAGAGTAATTTTCAGTTGGCTGTTAACTTGGTTGTCCAAATATTGAGAATCTATCCTGTTTGTTTTAGTAACTCTATTTCACTTGACTTCAATATACAAGGTATTTATTGTTTACTTTCTTTTCTTTTTGCTAATTATAAAAATAATAGTCAAAATGTATTTTTCATGCTTTACATGTGACTCTTTGTCCCACAGTGGGTTTATATATTCCACAGAGCAAAAATTATATTTTATTTTATATATTGGATATTTCTGTTTTACATACATTTTTATACTTTGTAGAGTGCTAGGTTTTTTATAGACTACTCCTATAATGTAAAAGGAATTCAAAGGAATTTAAAAATCTGCATTAATGGAACTGAAGGTGAGGTAACATGATTTATCTAGGCCCTGATATAGTTTGCTTTTCTCTGCCTCCAGGACTATTTGACATCTTCCTGAAGCTCCACTCACTGTTTCATGAAGATTCTGGGGACAATTCTTGCCTGAGGCAGAGAGGCATTTGGGTCTGGGAGTCATGGCACAAACCTGTAATTCCAGTTTTCCAGGAGGCTGAGGCAAGTTGGAGGCCAGTCTGCTCAACTGAGTGACTTAGTAAGGAGCTGTCTCAAAGTTTAAAAAAGAAAAAAAAAATACCTGAATAAACAAAAGGGCTGGGAATGTAGTCTTTGTACCAAGAACAACAACAAAAGTTGAGTGACTTTTATAATCTGTGATTAATGGGCCAATTTTGATCCATCTAAAATGCTTTTGAGTTTCTGCTTCATTGCAAAATCAAGTCCCTCCTGAAAAGATCCTATCAGCTCTTCATCTCGTATCTTGATAATCTTTTACTCCATTATCTTTATAGAGAGCATCACCTCCTTTCCTAGACATCACTGTGCACTAGAGAGAGTTCTGGACTTGTTCACAAAAACTCCAATTTGAATCCTTATTCCATCTTTCCTTGCTATGTGATTTCAGATGCTTTTTATAAAATTCAGGTAGCTAATATATAAAATAGGATTGATCCAATTCAAACAGCTGTAAAGAAGATTAAATGAAAATTTAAAAACTTAATTTGTGCCAGGAATTTTTAAGTCAAAAATATTGATTTTTTTCTGTTTTTATTTTCTTTTTTCTTGCACATCAACTTAGAAACTAGAGCACTATCCTGAACTTTAGGTTTATTCTTTGAACAGCTAAAAGTATATATAATGCAGAAGACCAGATACCTTGCAACTGTTGGGGAGACAAACACAGACTTCAAGACAAAAGATAAAACAAATGCACCCACATACTTCATAAGAATAAACATCAGAGATTGATATTCTTCAGGGTGATACTCTATCACCCTGAGGAAGCCATGAGTCACTAACTCAATCCCCTATAGGAAGAGTAACTGCTCCTCATAAATGCCCACTTGCTATGTGACTTGTTTCTCCATTTGTCCCTGATTTAATCAATTTTACCTGAGCAATTAATCTTTGGTTGACCATAGTTCTGTCCCACCTCATGCCCACCTTGCAAGTTCCTATTTCTTCCCCATTTTGGACCCTCCTTAGCTTGGAGTTTTGCTCTCTAAAAGTCTCTAGAAAAAAAGAGCCTTTGGTAACCCACTCAGGACCCCTTCTGTCTCTCTCTCTCTCAGACTGAATCTTCCTTTCTCTTAATAAATATATTTTGCTCTTAACCTCCATTGTTCCTAAAATTCATTCTTCAATTTTAGAGAACACAAACTTGTACCAGACATCTAGTTGGCTGGGCATTTCTTTCTCCTATATCATAATGTATATACACATTATTTAAGGTACAATTTAAATATCAAATATAGGTTTAGAAAATAGTTCTTAAAGTTTTTTATTTCTTGAAATTGTTAAACTCAGATTATTTGAAAACTCAGATTATAATGAAAATCACATTGATTTTAGTGTAGCAAAGCATGTATCATCTTGCAAAATTTATTTTATAATAACAACACAGCCTACCAGCCTTCTTCATGAAAAATCTGATCTACTTTGGGAAGACATAGACTTCTTGTATACAAATTACTAGGATTCTTTTATATTGTCCACTATTGTGTTCAAATTTTAAGTAATAGTTGTAAATTTTTATAGAAACTGTGCACATTTGTCTCCTCTATGGTTCTCATTTTCCTAAATGTTATCTTAAAGTTGTCTTTAGAGAAAAAATTGATCACATCTCTTTCTAACATGGCCATCATGACCTGTTAGGTTGCAGTAGGAGTGCTGCTGCCATCAAAATTGGTAAATGCTATAAATTAAACTTGTTTCTGTTATTTCACTTGTTTTTTGAAAACTGGTTGTCAAAATTTCACTAATAACTTATCACCCAAACCCCATCATATGTATTTATGCCTGAGCATGGACACTCAGGATTGCCAAATGAACCTTGATGTTAATTTTTCTACAAAAGATCTCTTGGGTGCTCACCTTTGTAAGGCAGTTTCAGATGGCACCTATTAATCTGAAACAAAGAGAACAAGTGTTTACTTTTTCTGAGTTTCCAAACAAAAGATTAATCTTTCCTTGCTGTACAATTCTGGTCATTGAGTAGAAGACAAATTGTTAGTGTGAGGTTTCCAGAGAAATAAGAAATCTAGACTACTCACTACTAGCTAAATTTTCTAACAGAAAAGTATGCATGCAGTTGTTTGCATTTGTGATCTAGCGAAAAAGAAGATAAGTATTACTATTGCTATGAAATTATAATGAATTCATTATAATTCAGAAATTATAATGAATTCAGTAATTAATATTGCTATGAAATTATAGTGAATTCACTTTCTTAAGCCAGTAAGTGTGTCACTACAGAAGTTCAAGAGTCTATAGGATAGGGCTGCATTTTGTACTTGCTGCTGCTAATGAAAGGTATGACCAAAATACATGGTTAATGTTTAAATTTAAGTATCTACTATAGTAAAAGTACTTGGGCATTAATTCTCCTCAAAATATCCTTCTTTAATTTGAAGATACCCTATTTTTTTCTTGTCACTTTTTGAGGCAACTTTGGAAGTCCTCTTTCATGATGTCTTCATGAGATGTTATCCAAAAAATGGTAAATGCTGCTACTGACAGGCATTTAACAAAAGGTAGGCTAAAAAACTTTGTGGTATGTCCTCATTCACTGTTTTCAGCAGTTATGGCACCATATGACTTCTGGCTCTTCCTCAAGATGAAAAACTGTGGAAAGTCAATGTTTTGAAGTGACTCAGATCAAGGCCTCCATGGCAATGCACTAAAGATATTCACAAGAAAGCTTTTCCAGACCTGCTTCAGAAAGTGGCCAAGGATGATAGGATTACATGTGTTCCTTGTAAGGGGCAGTCTTTTGAAATGGAATATTTTAAAAAATTTAAACATTCATTGTATTTTTCAATAACAGTACACATATTAAGCTTTTATCCCATCACAATTGGCAAGAGGCAAGTGACTGGACTCAGGGAACAGTTACTGAGAATCAGAATGCAGTATAAAGGAAAAGTATGACTTGGAACTCTGCCTGTATTTAGGGAGTTGTATTGACAAGAATTGCAAAGGATTGCCAGGAATCCTGAAGGGCTGTTTTGCATGACACAAGAGATAAGGTAGATAGGGCTGATCCTTTTTTTTTTTTTTTTGGTCTGCTTGATTATTAGGTTTCTGCTGAATAACTGGGCAGTTTGAAAGAACAAGTGCTTAAGACTGAGTTAATGACCTTGTTGATACTAGGCCAGGAACAAATTAGTAATATATTTGGGAAAAAGACACATGACTATGTGCATTAATTCACTTACCCAGCAATGATCTAAAATCTCACTACTTTGATGACACTGCTAAGGGCACTTGGGATAGAGCAGAAGATGAAATAACCAGAGATACATGAAGGACTGTGTTTGCATTGTTTATACACTGAGTAAATGGGGCAAGTCACACCCTACATTTTCCTATGTCAACTTACTGTTTTTAAAATCTCAGAAATTAATATATAACATTTGGTATATGATTTCATTTTTTCCTCTTCCTTCACAATTGCACATACTCAGTTCACATTCAAAGAACATTTCAATCTTTGACATGTTCATTTATTTTGTATAATCATCAGAAGTGTCTATTTTTGTATAATTATCAAAAGAGTTTTTAATTTTCTACTTATTTAGTAAAATAAGTAATTGAATTGAAATGAACTGATTTCACCATTTTCTTTTCTTTTGAATGTTATTTAAAGAGAAAAAAAAAGCAAAATGGAAAAAAGGGTAGCAACAATACAGAATTCCAAAGGAAAAAAAGAAAAAAAAGTTAAGAAATCACTAGTTGATAAATTACATACTGTCATCTTGGAAATAGTTGTTCAAGTTACAAAATTAAAGCATACAATGTAGATATTCAAACAGTGAGACTGCAAACAGTTCTGCTCAACAATCTAATAAAAAATTAGCAATATGATCATCTATCTCACACACTTAAACATACATGAAGTTGTATCTTTTAGAGAACTTTTTTTCCTCTCTTTTATACAATAGCAATTACACATTTTGGGTTTTATTACTCCTACATTTCTTATTACTTTTTACACTAGAGACACAATGTGATATTTATAAATATGATTCTTATTTATTTCACTAATGACAATAATCTCAAGTTGCCTCCATTTACTTATGAAGGCCTCAAGATCATCCTTTTATAGCTGAATAATATTCCATTGTATAAAAACATCACATCTTTTTCATCCACTCTGTGGTTGATGGACATCTTGGTTGTTTCCAAGATTTAGCTATTATAAATTATGCTGCTATGAACATGGGTGCACAAATATCACTGCAATATGACCTTTTCAGTTCTTCTGGGAAAATACCCAACAGTGGAAAAGCTGGATTGAATAGAACTTCCAGCCCTAGTCTTAGAAATCTCCATATTGATTTCCATAGTGGTTGCACCAGTCTGCATTCCCATCAACAGTGGAGCAGTGTTCCTTTTTCCCCGCAGCCTCACCAACATTTGTTATCAGTTGATTTTTTGATGGCAGCTATTCTTTCTGGAGTGAGATGGTATCTCAATGTTTTAATTTGCATTTCTCAAGTGACCAGTAATGGTGAACATTTCTTCATGTATTTATTTGCCATTTGTATATCTAATCTGAGAACTGTATGTTCATCTCAGATGCCCATTTTTGGAGAGGGTCTTTGAATTTGGGGAGCTTGATGTTTTTAATTCTTTATATGTTCTGGATATAATGCCTTGGTCTGAGTGGTTGATGACTAAAATTCTTTCCCATTCTGTGGGTTTTGATTTCACCCTGTTGGTGAATTCCTTTGAAGTGCAGAAACTTTTCAATAATATGATATCCCATTTGTTGATTCTTTGAAGTGTTTCCCCTGCAGTTTGTGTTTTGTTCATGAATTCTTTGCCTACCCCTATGTCTCCAAGACTTCTACCTACCTTGTCTTCCAGTAGATTTAGTGTTTCTGTTTTAATATTTAGGTCTTTGATCCATTTAGACTTTAGTTTTTTGCATTAGCACCTTTGTTAAATATCATGTGACTGAATGTCTTTGTAGTTGTTCTTGCATCTTCTAATCTGTTCCACTGACCCTCAGGTCTACTTCTTTGCCAGTACCATGCTTATTTTATCAATGTGGCTTTGTAATATAGATTCAAGTCAGGAATTGTGATGTCTCCTGCCTTGCCTTTGTTGCCCATAATTTCCTTGGCTATTCTAGGTTTCTTCTGTTTCCAAATGAGTGTTTTAGGAGTGTTTTCTCTAGATCTGTGAGATATGTCAATGGCATTCTGATTGGGATTGCATTAAACCTGTACAACAGTTTGGAAGTGTGGCCATTTTCAAAATGTTGGTTCTTACTAGTCAAAAGCAAGGAATATCCTTCCATTTTTCTAATATCCTCTTCAATCTCCTTTTTTAGTACAGTATAATTTTCAGCATATAGGTATTTTACATTCTTAGTTAGGTTGATTCCTAAGTATTTAATTTTTTTAGGTGCTATAGTGAAGAGTGATTTTTCCATAATTTCTCTCAGTGAGTTTCTTGTTTGTATACAGGAATGCTATTGATTTTTGACCTTTGACTTTGTATCCAGCTATATGGCAGAACTTGTTTATTATCTTTAGTAATCTTTTAATGGAGTTTTTTGGGTCTTCTATATAGAGTATCATGTCATCTGCAAATAGTGATAGTTTAACTTCTTCCTTTCCTATCTTTACTTCTTTTATTTCTCTCTCTTTTCTGATTGCCCTGGCTAGTGTTTCCAGAACTATATTGAATAGGAGTGGTGATAGTGCACATCCTTGTCTTGTTGCTGATTTTAAAGTGAAAGATTTCAGTTTTTGGCCATTTAGTATAATGTTGGCTGTTGGTTTGTCATAGATGGCCTTTATAAGATTGAGGTAGACACCATGTATTCCGTGTTTCTGTAGGGTTTTTATCATCAACATGTGTTTGACTTTATAGAAAACTTTTCCAGAATCTATTGAGATGACCATGTGGTTTTTGTTTTTGGCTCTGCTGATGTGGTGTATTATATTTATTGATTTGTGTATGTTAAACCACCCCTGCATTCCTGGAATGAACCCCATTGGTCATGATGTATAATCTTCTTTATGATTTTCTGCATTCTATTTGCCAGTATCTCATTGAGAATCTTTGCATCAATGTAGTGAGATTGGCCTATAATTCTCCTTTTTGGTTGGATCTTTCTCTAGCTTTGGTATCAGAGTAATACTTATTTCCAGGAATGATTTGGGGAGGATTGCTTTCTTTTCAATTTCATTGAAGTGTTTAAGGAGTATTGACATCAAATCTCTAAATTTTTGTAAAATTCAGCTGTGAATCCATCAGGGCCTGGGCTTTTCTTTGTTGGAAAGTTTTTAATTACATTTTCAATTTTAATAGCTGATATTGGGTTGTTCAATACTGCTATAACTTCTTGGTTGAGCTTTTGCAGTTCACATGTTTCTACAAATCTGTCCATTTCCTCTGTGTTTTCCATTCTATGTGAGTAGAGATTTTCAAAGTAGGTATTCATGATCTTTTGAATTTCCATGGGATCTGTAGTAATTTCCTCCTTTTCAGTCCTTATGTGCATTTGGGTTTTTTCTTTCTTTTTCTTGATAAGGTTAGCTAGGCATTTGTCAATTTTGTTTATTCTCTCAAAGAACCAGCTTTTTGATTCATTAGTTCTTTTTATTTTTTTTTTAGTTTCAATTGCATTAATTTCTGCTCTAATGTTTACAATTTTCTCTCTTCTATGAGCTTTGGGTGTAACTTGCTTTTCTTTTTCTAGTAGCTTGAGATGGAGCATTAAGTTGTTTATTTGTGCTCCTTCTGTTTTCTTGATATCACATTTATGGCTATATATTTCTGTCTTAAGACTGCTTTCATTGCATCCCATAAATTACAATATGTTGTTTCTGCATTTTCATTGAATTGTAGGTATTGCTTTATTTCTTCTTTAATTTTATCTATAGCCCACCAGTTGTTATTTTATTTCCATGTATTTATGCAGATTGAGTAATTTCTTTTGTGATAAATTTCCAATTTCGGTGCTCTATGGTCAGATATTATGCATGAGATAATTTCAATATGTTTGCATTTACTTAAGAATGTTTTATGGAATAATATATGGTCTATTTTGGAAAATGCCCCATGTGCAGCTAAGAATGTTTATTCTGATGTAGCTGGGTGGAACACTCTGTAAACATCTACTAAGTCCAATTGCTTGCAGGTATGATTCAGTTCTATTATTTCTTTGCTGACTTTTTTGTCTAGTTGCTCTATCTCTTTGTGACAATGGGCTGTTAAGATCTCCTATTATAATTGTGTTCTTGTGTATTTGGTTTTTCATGTCCATTAGTATCTGTCTTATATAGTTGGGTGCTCCTGTATTTGGTGCATATATATTTATAATTGTTAGTTATTCCTTTTGAATTTTACCACTGACAAGTATGTAGTGACATTTTCTATCCCTTTTAATCATTTTAGGTTTGAAGTTCACGTTGTCTGCAAATAGAATAGCTAGCCCTGCTTTTTTCTGGGTTCCTGTTGCATGGAATAATTTTTCCCATCCTTTGACTTTTAATCTATGAGTTTCCTTTTGGGTCAGATGTGTTTCTTGTATACAGCATATTGTGGGATCCTGTTTCTTGATCCATTCTGTCAATCTATTTCTTTTTATAGGTGAATTGAGGCCATTTATATTTATGGATATCACTGATATGTACTGGCTTGACTTTGCCATGTTATGTTCCAGTTGTTTCTTTCTGCTTTTCCTCTTATTTAATTGCTTATCCTACCTGGATGTTTCTTTCTGTTGTTGTTTTGGGGATTGTGGTCATTTTTATCTCTGTCTAGTATGTCTTTCAGTACTCTTTCTAGGGTTGGTTTGGTGGAAATGAATTTCTTTGGTTGTTCTTTGGAAGTATCTTGTTTCTCCATTAAATTTGAATGAAAGTTTTGCTTAGTACATCAGTCTGGGTTGAAAGTTGTTTTCTTTCAGGGCTTGAAAAACCTCACTCCAAGCTCTTCTTGACTTGAGTGTTTGTGCTGAAAAGTCTGATTCTAATGGGCTTTCTTTGATAGGTGAGTTGTGTCTTTTCTCTGACAGCTTTTAATATTTTAAGTCCTCTATTTCAGTGTTTCCTGTACTTGCTCCTGGTGGACTAGATGTTTGAAATTGCATTTTTATTTTTCCTTTTTACCATATTCCCCTTTTGAGTTAGTGTTTGGTCCTTCAATCCCACTAGTGTCAAGTGTTGGTAGTGTGTAACTTGGGGTCCTAATGTAAGGTTGATGTTTGTCCAATTGCTGGGTCCCACAATGAAGAGGTGGGCCAGTCACCTAACTTCCTGCTGCAGGGCCTGTTGGGTGAACCCTACATGCTTCCTGGGCTTACAAGCCTAGTAGTATTGATGTAGGTCAACTTTTAGTTCCTGCTTTTACTTTATCTTCAGGTTATTCCAGCTAACAAAATCTCCCTGTCTATAGTGTTTGTGTTGGCTGAGGCCCTAGTTTGTCCCTATTGTGTGCCTGTGTCTCATAAGCCCTTTTAATTTTCTTCATATTGGGGGAGTCCTTCTTGGCATACTCTTCACTCTGCCTGATGTTTTCTGTGAGTAGGAAGGGGTCACCTGCACTCTTGTCAGATTCACAGAGGTCTTACAGTTAGTTGGAGGGAGTTTTACTACTGGCCTTATTTACCCACTGTATATCTCTATTTTAAGGGCATACTCCCCACACTGACTGGAGCATGCTGAGATCTTCTGTTTGGGTGAAGCAGTCACTGAATCTCCCTTCAAGCTAGCATAGTTAATCCGCTGTAGTCCAAGGTTCTGGGACAAAGGGTGGGACCAGAAGATCCAAAGCAGTATTAGGTCTAGGAGGTAGGAAGTGTCCCTGAGGGGTGGCTTGGGTCTGGGCATCCACTGAGCGTGGGCAGCATAGCACTCCTCAGTGCTGGCTGGAGTTGTGCCTATTTTGGGGTTTGCATTGATATTTCAAAGCTTCCTTGGTATGCTGGGAATCACCTAGCCCCCTTTTTGCTCCCAGGGCAGACTGCCGGCAACTGCTTGCCACTTGGAGTTCACTGGGGCATGGCCTGGTTAGGCCCTCTAGTCTCTCTCTTTGCTCTTAGGGTGGTTTCAGACACAGGGCATGGTCTTACTGCCTGGGAGTGGAGTTCCAAATTTTCTCTGTGTGCTGGGATTCTGCCAGAGCATGTGGTCAGAGCCAGGGGCCCAATTCCAGGCCCTGCCTGCTGTTTG
Organism: Hydrochoerus hydrochaeris; assembly: GCA_004027455.1. Taxonomy (NCBI): domain Eukaryota; kingdom Metazoa; phylum Chordata; class Mammalia; order Rodentia; family Hydrochaeridae; genus Hydrochoerus; species Hydrochoerus hydrochaeris. The sequence goes on from PVLA01006515.1 coordinate 32,329, forward strand.
GTTTTCTCTGGGCATGGCCCAGTTAGACCCACTACTCCCTCTCCTGCATCTTAAGGTGGTATCAGACACAGGGTATGGTCTTACTGCCTGGGAGTGGAGTTCCAAATTTTCCTCATGTGCTGGGATTCTGCCAGAGCATGCAGTCAGGGCCCGGGGCTGGATTCCGGGACCAGCTCACTGCTTGGAGTTCGCCGGACATTGACCATTTTCTTATTAGAAGTGCTTAATAATTACTTAGCAGATATTTGATCATTGATTGCTGACTTTTCCTTAAATTGTTTTAGGGAAAATGTGGGGTTGAAATGGTGTGAAGAAGTTCTTGGGTACAGACAGTCTATAAATAAGTTTTTGGTTAAAGTGTTCAAATCAATACTATTTTCTCATTTCTGAATCTGAAGGATAAAATCAGTCTATATTTAACTCATTTCAAAATGTTTAATCCATTTCATAGTTATTTATATTGAACTAGAGTGTATAAAGGATTTAATGACCTTAATTTAAGCCCTGTACTCTCTCTTACTTCTGGGTAACTGTGCAAATAATGTAAATTTGCTTATTGTCTAATTACTAAAACAAGGGTAAAGATACCAATTTCACTTCTTAGGAGAATTTATGAGATAATGTATCTGAAGTAATATTAATGAACATGCTAAGTGATAACTGTTTGATGGTACTTTCATAAATGGTCTCACCTCTCATATTGTCTTTTAGAGAGGTATTGTTATTATTATCATTTTATAGGTCATTGAATTAAATTACAGGAGTTAAATAATTTGCCCAAATTTACCCAGCTAGTCAGTGTTAAATTATTGTTTGGGCAGGCTAGTTGCAGAATATGTTCTTACTTACTGCTTTATGGCAATATTTCTCAACATCAATTCTATTGGCATTTTGGGGCTGACTAAGTCTTCGCTGTGAAGGGATATCCTTTGCATTCTGTGAAGCTTAGCCACATCTCTGGCCTATAGTTTAAATATTCATCAATGGAAAAACCAAAAATGACTCAGACTTTGTCAGGTGATCTCAGTGGTACAAGTTCACCCCCAGTTGAGAAGTACTACTCTACTAGTAAATCCTCTGAACAATGGATGCTATATAGCCCAACACAGACAGAGATTAGCATTTGTTAAGAAAATGTTTTAAAGAAGTACTCTATCTGCTTGCTTATTTTGGATACCAGAAGCACAATCAATCTTATATGAAAGCACCTTACAACTTTATAGCAGGGAGTGCAAAAAAGATAATGAGTAATTTTTGAAGTTGGGGGGATAAGTGAGTGGTACCTGATGATTCTAGAAAGTATGAAGAGTTTTGTCAAACTCCACTGACCGAAACATAAAAATAATTTTCAGAATTATTAAACATGTCATTGAAATTATTTTGCTTACTATACATACCTACTGTATATTGAGAGATTACTAAACAAAAATATATATTTTTGTCCATTATAAAAATAATGATATTAGTGATAGTGGAGGTTATAATGATAGAATCTACTAGGCTTTGTAAAAAGTACTTTATACATTTTATCCATTTAGTAAACAATAGATATAGTTACTGTCATTACTAGCTGAACTTTTCAGATGATAAAATTGAGTGCAGAAGCTCACACTGTCTTTCCCAAGGCTAAACAACTGGTGAATATAATGGAGCTGACTATTCTTTCTCTTTCTGTAGATCTGATTCTGTTTAGCTATGAATTTCTCATTTAGAATCTCATCCTGAGGTGTAAGACATTCAGAGGTATGTACTTTAAGCCTCTTTTGGTGATAATAATCACTTTCTGCCTGTATTTTGAATATACTCCACTGGGTAATTTTCTGCTTTTCACAACTGAACATTGTTTGGCAGTGGTACCTTGGTGACTTACTTTATCTCTTTATGCTACATACCACTAACTGTGCACTGAATCTCAGAAAAAAGAGAACACAGACTTGCACAGGAATTGATATTGGATTCATCTGATCATGTATTGCACACAGGTTATTCCCTTGAGGCTTTGAACAAAACACAACAGTAACAAGAACATCCAAAATAGAACATATTGTTTTATATCTGTCAAAGTTTCTACTGAAAGGTGACAGAGATCACTAGATATAGTATTAAAGAACAGCTTACAGAATCTGAAAATTGGCCAGAGAAATAAGCTACTAGGACCAATGCCATTAAACACAGATGGTGGGGGAAGGCAAGCAACCTCCCACTGGGACTTGTCTTAAAAAAACTCACAGTGACCATTGCCTACCAATCTACACTTATGATAGAAAAATTTCATAAATTTGCTCTAGTCACACTAAATATATCCAATATTTTTCTCCATTCATTTGCCCAAAGACCCTGTGCTATGAGCACCAATAAATAATCCTTTCATCAGGTCATTTTCTCAGTCAAAATATATATGAAAGAGACATCTGGATTTCTGTCTTTATCAAACTTTTCACAGCAGATAAAATACAGAATCATCAGTAATAGTCATCAACATATTTTTTTATTTAAAGAGAAAAAAAACATGTAAAGGGTAGAAATAATACAGAATTTTTTAAAAAAGATAAACAGTAAGAAATCACTAATTGATAAATTACATATTGTCCTCTTAGATATAGTTGTTCAAGTTACAAAATTAAAGCATACAAAGTAGATATTCAAACAGTTAGATGGTCATCAGCTACGCATGCATGAGTCTCTACATGTATTTCTATAAACTCAAAGCTTTAAAATCTTACTGAGATAAAGTAAATAATATATAAATAAATATCATGTCTGAGGATTTGAAGACTCATTTTTTTTTAATTTAAAGAGAAACAAAAGCATGTACAGGGTAGAGGTAATACAGAATTCAAAAAATAAGATAAACAATAAGAAATCACTTGTTGATAAATTACATATTGTCCTCAGAAATAGCTGTTCAAGTTACAAAATTAAAGCATACAAAAGTAGATAGTCAAACAGTGAGAGTGTAAACAGCTACATGTGCATGAATCTCTGCATGTATTTCTATATTTTCTGTATTAGAGGGAAAAACAAAACTTAGCAAGACAAAAGAAAACAAATTCCTATAAAAACATGAAACCAAAAAGTCATATAAAACCATAGTACAAGGTGATCTACAATGGTTACTGTGTTGTTTCTTATTATCATCAGTAGAATGTCTATATCATCAGGCATAATTGAATATAGCAGTATAATTGAGTATAGCAGTAAATAAAAATAAAACATTGTAGACAGTATAAAATTTCAAAGGCAGGTAATAATCAAACCATAGTGGATATTCTAGTAGATCTTGTCATCTTAAGTGCAGTTGCCTATACTCTCAGACCTGACACTATCAATCATAACAGCTTTGAATAAAATCTATCAATACAAAACAGTGATCCAACAAACCAGATTTGATTATGATCATTCATGGTAAAACAGTGTAGGTTTTACAGAGATTTAGATTAAGTTAAGAGGAAATTAAGGATGATTACCATACTCTATCCTGTTATTTTCAGGATTACTGTCTGTGCCCTCAAATCTAGTACAGGTAGAATGATTGGAACAGAATATAATACATCTAAGCAGAGTGGTGTGAGTAATGTGGGTTTTAAATCCTGGTGCACTATTAACAATATAGCGTATCAAGGCCATCTATATTAGAGTTTCTAGTTATCCTTCTCTGCCTCATTTCTGCCATGCTATTTTCCTGCCTTTGTTTGTCTACTTTTCTCCTTCATTCTACTACCTGCCCCACTCATTGAGGCCTTTCTGCCACTGTTCCTAAAATCCTGGTATTTTTTTTTCTCTCTCTAGAATGTCCTTCAGTATTCTCTGTAGGGTTGGATTGGTGGCCACAAACTTCCCCAGTTCCTCTTTGTCATGGAAGCATCTTGTTTCTCCATCAACTTCTAGTGACAGTTTTGCAGGGTACATCAATCTGGGCTGGAGGTTATTTTCTTTAAGGGCTTGGAATACCTCCCTCCAAGCTCCTCTTGATCAGATGGTCTATGTTGAGAAGTCAGCTGTGATTCTGATGGGCTTAGCTTTATAGGTAATCTGTTTCTTTTCTCTGATAGCTTTTAATATTCTTTTTTTATATTGAATTTCTGGCATCTTGATTATTATATGTCCAGGTGTAGATCTGTTTTGATTGTAGGTGGCTGGGGTTCTGTATACCTCACACAACCAAATGTCATTTTCTTTTCTCATGCTTGGGAAGTTTTCCTTAATTATTTCAGTGAATAGCCTTTGTAATTTGCCTGTATGTATTTCTGCTTCTTTGTTCACATTTCTTATTCTTAAATTGTAGATTCTCTTGTTATCTTCTAGCCTTTTTATTGTTATTGCCTGTTTCCTTGTTATTTTTAAGAGATCTTTCCTTTCATGATCACACACTGCCAACTTGTCTTCAAGTTTTGATAGTCTATCCATAGTTTCTTTTAAGGAGTATTGCCAGCTTTCAATGGAGTTTTTAATTTCCTGATAGTCTCTTTGAATCTGCTTCATGTATTCTGTATTTTCTTTATATTCTCTATGAAATGTTTCTCTCCTTTTTTTGTGTTCCTCCCTTCTTCCATCTGTATCATCCTGAGAGATGCTTCCTGAGAGCATTTCTTTTATTACACTACTCATATCCTGCTTTACCTGATTTAATATTTCAGTTTTGAGCTCATCTACAAGGTCATGAAGCTATCTCTTAATGTCCATTGAAGCCATGTCTGATGTGTGTTTGCTGCCTTCAGTCTCCCTTGTTTTTCCTTCTCCTGGTTCAGTGTTCTCAGGGTTCTGGGCTGGGGGCCTCCTCCTGCCTCTCTCTCCTGTCATGGCCTTGGCTTCCTCCACACAGGTTACAGTGTAGGTCCCAGCCCCCTTCCCTGTTGGCCATGGTTCCTCTGAAGCACGCTGGCAAGGGACCTCCACCCTCTCCTTGCTGCTCTTGTCACTGAGGTATAAGCAACGGCTGCCCCTCCCCATCAGGCCAACCAAACTTCAGGGGCATTTCACCAGGTTAGTGCTTACTAGGTGCAGGGAATCGATTTGGGATGGCTCATTGGGTCCTGGCCAGGTGCGCAGCCCAGTCCAAGCAAATCCCACAAATCTGCTCTGGGGAGGGAGCAACCAACTGTAGTGACTGTCACTCCCAGTTCAGTCTCCTCCTGCCCGATTCCAACATGTCACCCATTTGGTCATGCCCTTCCCATGTGTGGGGGTGTCTAATTCCCAGCACTGACCATGGATTAATGAAGGTTCCTTTGCTGGCTCCACTCTCTGTTGGGCTCACCAACCCCTGACTTCAGCACTGCTGTGCTTCCTGTGAGTGGTGGCTGGAATGAGTTTGGGTGGCTCTGCCAGCCAGCACGGATTCAAGCTGGTGCACAGTTGGTGGGTCACCGTGAAAACACTGTATCCTGTAATTTTCAGCTGTTTTAGCTGTAGTCCAGAAGTAGTTGATGAGCTTTTTTATGTTTTAATTTCTTCCTGTGTCAAGAAGATCCATCCCCCTCTGTCTGGATCTCTCCAGGGCATTTTATTCTGGTGTATGAGTTGTTTCTCCTGGGAGGCTTTGTATTTTGTTGCTCACTGATCAGCCATCTTGTCTTCTCTATCCATCAACATATTGAATGAATAGAGACAATATGGTACACGGCACCATGGAGTATTTATTCAGCCATCAAGAAAAGAACAAACTATGATCATTTATACTGACATAGATGAAACTGGAGTACATTATGTTAAGTGAAGCAAGACAGATACAAAAACACAAAGACTGCATGTTTTCTCTTGTACATGGAAACTATAAGAGCTGATGGAACTATTTTGAAAGTTAAGATAGAGTGACAACAGAAATTAATGGGTACCCAAATGCAGCTAGATAGGTGGAATACCTTCTTGTGTTCTGTAGCATAGTGAGAACACTATGGTTCACATAAACCTTATTTATTTATTTATTTTAAACAGAATACAACCAAACAGAATAAAACCAACTGCTAACCATAATGCCTCTTGTTATCCTCAAAATTGCTCCCCATACTGTCAGACATAATAAAATGAAACAAAACAGAACAGAGTAAAACCAATCAAGACAAAACTTTGAGCAAAACAAAACAATGAAATGGATCAAAGAAAAACAGTGGGTACAGTATTGGATTTCAAAAAACAAAAACAAAAACAAAAAAACCAGAAGAATGTTCCCCATATTTGCTATATTGCATATGTTGTCCTCTAAATAGATGCTCACATACTGGCTTTAGGCCTGTAGAATCAATCCAGCAATATAAGCATTAAGTTGCTTTTTTACCTCAGTTGCTGTCCATTCAGTCTGTGTTCCTCTAAATCAGCCAGTTGCTCACGGGTTGGGGATTCTCTTATTCTACAAACTGGCTGGCTCATGTGAAAGGAACATTTTGTTTCTCCCCTGACCTACAGTTTCTGTTGGCTCACAGGAAGGGCACTTGCTGTTTCTCTTTGTGGCCCACAGTTACCACTTGCTGATGGGAAGTGTGTATCTTGTTTCTCCTCCTGGTCCACAGTTACCACTGGCTCACAGGAAGGGTGCTTCCTGTTTCTCCACCTGGCCCAAGTTACTGCTGGTTCATGGGAAGGAAACATCTTGCTCCTCTTTCTGGACCACAGTTACTGCTCCACATGAACCTATTTTATATCTTATAAATAATTAAAAGATAAAATGGAGGACTATAAACCCAAAGAAATACTACAGAGATGAAAATGCTGGTCATATTGATTTGACTTTGATCCTTGCATATCATATGAATGAATTAAAACATAGCATACTTAATAAACATTAATGGTATTATATGTTAAATATAAATATAATTAAAAAAGAAAAATTCATCTCCAGCAGTGTAGTGTAAGAGGTTTGAAAAGTGTGGTATGGCCTCTCAGTTTCCACAATGCATCAATGCAAGCTACAAGGGGGTTGAAATAAGTGCAGGTTGAAATAAGTGAAATAAGTTTCAGTTATGGTTATATATATATATATATATATATATATATATATATAATTTTTTGTAGAAATGTAGATATAGAAGTGTATCATTTTTTTCAAATGTTTTGAAAGTATGTTTGGCAGTATTTTAATTCTTTTTTGTTTCTTTGTCTGTCTTTTTGAGACAGAGTCACACTGCAAAGTCCATGCTGGGATTGAGCTCACTTTGTAGCCCAGGCTGGTCTCAAATCTGCAACAATCCTCCTGCCTCAGGCTCCCAAGTGTGAGGATTACAAGCATGCGCCACCGCAACCAGCTTATAGTATTTTAATTTTTATAACAGGAAAAGCACCAAATATTTTACTTTACACAAAATAGTAATCAGATATATATTTACTGAGCTAGGCTAATTGTGCAATGTAAGAAGAAATGAAATATTTATTGAGAAATTACTATGCCCTAGCACCTTTATATGTCAATTATATCTATTATTCCCTACAACTATATGAAAGAATTGCTCCACTACTGTAGATGAGAATACTGGATTAAAATAATTGCATGATTGAACTTGAAATAATGAATGGGAGAACAAGTTTAATTTTTCTTTTTAAAAAATCCACCTGGTTGGATTACTAAATACTTAAGTACTTATTGACCTAATTGGTTCATTTTTGTCTCCTGTTTAACTCTTTTAGTCCAGTTCAAATAAATTATAGTTTGTATGAACACAAATAATGATAAGTAAGCCATGAAGACATTTTTCCTCATTGTTCCTGGATTTCTGAAAAGAGCTCTGTTCCTGAAAACAACATTGTCCAGGGAAAAGCAAAACAAACAAACAAACAAACAAACAAACAAACAAAAACTGTGATTCACTGTTGGAAGTTTCCAAAAGAAATGGGATAAAGCTACTCCAATGAAATCCTTCCCAACTGTTGCACTTTGGAAATGTAAAGTGAAATGTCTTGAATTTCTTGGTAATGCTACACAAATAACCATTTTTTACTTATGTATTTACACAAAGACTATTCCTCTTGATGTGATATCTCTGTTTATAGTACATTCCCTGAATAAATTTTTAAAAAGTGTGCATTCCCAGAGCTTTTGTAATATTCACATCATTTAAAAAATGAGGATATTACAAATGGCATTATCAATAAGAGTTAAATGTTTAAAATCTTTTTATTAGAGAAGTTCAACAATGAGAAACCTAAGTCCTGGCTACTCTTGCAAGAAATGGCCAGCCCTTTGACTTATCAGAAAGAGTTTCTGAAAGAGATTTTAAAAGACATGACTAAAGATCAAGTTTCAATATAGAGAATGCAAACAGAAGGCACAGTAAGCAGAAGCTTAATTTTGGTATGTTAAAAAAAGCAAGTAACAAACAGACATAAACAGGTTGTTTAATTTGCCTTCCCGTAAACATGGGAAGTTTCCAGGTTACAGTTTCCAGGTTACTTCCTTTTTTCAAGGAGCCGATTAAATGAACCCTACTCCTCTCTAAAGTGTGTCCTAACTCTATCCTCTCCCTTCTATGGATTCCTGGATCGTACACAGTAGGTTTACCTAATGACAGGTTTTCCTGATTCTTTTATATTTTTAAATTTTTTGTTTTATATTGACTTTATCACTCATGTCTCCCTAGTGTAAAAAACTGAAAGAATAAATAAGATCTAAAATGCGCAATAGCTATTGTGAAAGTAAAAGGGGAAGAAACTGCTCAAAAGGCAAGGATAGGGCCAGAGATTTGGCTCAGTGGTATAAGTGCCTACCTACCTGCCTGATAAGGATGAGGTCATGAGTTTGATCTCTGCTACAAAAAAAGAAAAAAAAAAAAAGGAAAAGATAACTGAGATGAGGGAAAGGAGAAAAAAAATCAAGGGAAAGATATATATATATATATATATATATATATATATATATATATATATATAATTGTATTACTAATTTCTGTTCATCAGAAAGAATTTGTACTTCCTTGTTTGATAATTTTATGCCTATATCTTGTAATCTGAGCAACTACTTTGAAGATAGTAACCATTGTTAATGTCCTATTATTTTGTTTTGAAATTCTGTATCATTGTTTTTATTATTTTTTCATTTACAAAAAAGATTACATAATACTTTAACAATCAAATCTTTTATTGTGACATAGCTGTCATTTAGATGTAAGACAGCACAGAGATGGACTTGTAGTTCCTTCCAGTGGAAACACTACAAAACTATAACTCAAAATGACAAGCAGGATATTGGCACATATATACCATCAAGATGCAGACTTCCCTGTCATTTCAAGGCTTCTTCTGACTATTCTTTTCTATCTACCTCTACTTTCCTACCACTCTCACTGCCTCCCACTTGCTCATCTATTCTATATACAGAATAGTCTTGGTAACTGGCTTTTCTACTTAGCATAGTTCTTTGAAGATTGGTATACTGTGTTATGTGCATCCATAATTTATCTCCTAGTTCTGGGTAGTATTTGTGGTATGAATAAATGACAGTTTACTCAACTGTTCACCTGTTGATGGACATCTGAGTTGATTCCAGATTTCAGCTATTATAAACTAATCTCTTATAAATATTTGGGAGCAGATTTTTCTGCATGAATATAACTTCAGTTCTTTGTAATGTCTAAGAAAGCAATTATTAGATTGTTTGTAGTTTCATGTGTAGCTTTAAAATAAACTGCCGAACTGTTTCCCAATGTGTTTGTATCATTTATATCCCCATTAGCAATATGGAAATATTCAGTTTCTCCACATTATTTCCAACCTTTAGTGTTGTCATTTAACATTTTAGTCATTTTGAGTGTCTATTAGTATTTTATTGTGGTTTAATTTACATTTTTCAAATGGCTAATGTTGTGAATATTTTGGGTTTAGTTATTATATATATATATGGGGGAGTTACTGAGGCAGGCTCTGATTTGAGGTCTGAGACAAAGTCTGGTCCCTCTCCCACCCCCATGCTGAGATTATCTCCGTGCTGTAGTCCCTAAGATTGGCAGAGTGACACAGTAATGTAAAACTTCCCATCCCGTTCTCTTCAGTGTGTCCTGTCAGTGCTACATACAAGTCCTGTGATCTTTATCTGGTGTCCTTACCTCTTTTAAAATTATTTTGTAGAGAGTTGTTCAAATTAATGTTCCTACAGGAGGAAAGAACATATTTTACCATCTTGCTTTTTTGAATTAAATAATTCTTCAATTTATTTATTTTTTATTGGTCTATTCAGCAATTTATTTCTTTATGATTCACTCTTGGTAGTTGTGTGCTTCTGGAAATTTATACATTTCCTCCAGTTTATTCAATTTGTTGGCATATATTTGTTGACAATAGACCCTCATGATTCTTTTTTTTTATTTTAAGAAAGAAATAAAAGAAAATTAAAAGACAAAATAGAAAAAACAAAAAGAAAAGTAGAATACAGAGTTAAAAAAATTAACATCATAAAATCACTGGTTGATACATTAAATCTTGTCAACTTAACAGTAGTAATTAGAATTACAAAATCTAAGCATAAAATGTGGTTAGACACTTTAAACATTGATAGTACAAATACTTCTGTTCAATGACCTAACAAAAGCTCAGTATTATGGTCATCTATTTACACACTATACATAACATTATACCCTTTAGAGCGATTTTCTTCCCTTTCACTTTTACAATATCTATTATATCTATTATACTTTTATATTGATTACACTTTTTGAATACCATTATTCTGTCCATTCTTCTTATTTTCTACACTAGAGAGACAATGTGATATTTACTACTGTGAGTATTGTTTATTTCATTAAATGAGGATATTCTCAAGTTGCCTCCATTTACCGATAAAGGCCCCAAGATCATCCCTTTTTATAGCTGAGTAGTATTCCATTGTATAAAAATACCACATTTTTTTTCATCTGCTCTGCAGTTACTGGGCATTTTGGTTGTTTCCAAGATTTAGCTGTCACAAATTGTGCTGCTATGAACATGGGTGCACATATATCACTGTGACATGACCTTTTCAACTTTTCTGGGAAAATACCCAGGAGGGGAATAGCTGGATTGAATGAAACTTCCAATCCTAGTTTTTTGAGAAATCTCCATACTGATTTCCATAGTGGTTGCACCAGTCTGCACCCCCACCAACAGTGGAGAAATGTTCCTTTTTCCCCTGCAGCCTCATCAATATTTGTTATCAGTTGATTCCTTAATGGCAGCTATTCTTTGTGGAGTGAGGTGAAATCTCAATGCTGTTTTAATTTGTATTTTTGAATGACCAGTGATGGTGAACATGTTTTGATATACTTATTTGCCATTTATATATCTTTATCTGAAAATTGTGTATTCATCTCAGATGCCCATTGTTGGAGAGGGTCTTTGAATTTGGTGAGCTTGATGTTTTTCAGTTGTTTATATGTTCTGGATATAAGTCCTTTGAGGGATTGTTGGCTAAAATTCTTCCCCATTCTGTGGGTTTTCTTTTCACTTTGTTGGTGATTTCTTTTGAAGTGCAAAAACTTTTTAGTAATATGAGATCCCAGTTGTTAATTCTTTGAAGTATTTCCCATGTGGTTTGCCTTTTATTCATGAATTCTCTCCCTACCCCTATGTCTCCAAGATTTTTACCCCTCATGATTCTTGATACATCTAAAGCATTCTGTATTATTTCCACTTTCACATATGACTTTGTTTTAGTTTCTTTCTTTTTTTAGTCTAGCTAAGAGATTGTCAATTTTGTTTCCAAAAACATAACTTATAGTTTTATTGATTTTGAAATGTTATTTCCATTTGATATTTGATTTACTCTGTACTAGTACTATTATATCTATGAAACTCCCTTTGGAATCTCATTTGCTGCAAGTTTTGACATGTAATTCCTTGTTAGTTTGTTATTTTTACAGATATATTTAGTGACTGTTTTGATTTCCTATTTGTTTTTTCAAGAATGTGCAGTTAAATTTCCACATATTTTGTGAGTTTTCTAATTTTCCCCATTATTGATTTCTTATTTCATTCAATTTTGTCAGAAAATACATGACATGATTCAGCTTTGTTAAGGTCTGGTTTATATCCTGAAATAGAATCTGTTTTATAGAATGTACCTGGTCTACTTGAAAGAATATGTATTCTGCACTTTTGGGGTAGGACTGTTTTTGTGTTTGTATATTATCTCAAATTTATCTAAAGTGTAGTTCAAGTCTAATGTTTTCTTGTTGATTTAGTTGTCTGGATTATTTATCCATCATTGAAAAAGGCATATTAAAGTTTTCTACTATTGGATTATTGTCTATTTATTTTTGCTTTATTTACTAAGGCGTGCCAATGTTTGGTGCACATATACTTGCTTATTCTCTTCATTTGATCCATTTTATCATTAAATAATGTTCTTAGTCTCTTATGAAAATTTTTGACTTAATGTTATTTTATCTAATTATAAACAGCCTTATTCTCTTGTTTGCATAGTATATGTTTTTCTATCTTTTAACTTTAGCTTATGTATATTCTGAAAGCTAATGTGAATCTATTTATTGGCATCATGTAATTGAATGTATTTTTAAAATTCATCAAACAACTGAAAGGTGAGGTGGGAAAAATGGGAAGATGTATGCCAAACGGTACAAAGTTGAAGTTATGCAGAATGAATTAATATAGAGGTTGAATTATAGCATGGGAATTATAGCTAATAATATTTTATTCTGGAAATGTGTGTGGAAAGCTGATTTCAGGAGCACTTAGCACAAAAAGCGTTAACTATGAACAATGATGGATACATTAATTTAAACTTGACTGTGATGACCATTCCTTTTTGTCTATAAATATCATGTATAGTTTAAAAATATAAAATTAAATGTTTAGGTAATGTGTTTTTCCATATTGTTATTTAAATTGCAGATTTACCTCTTCAACAATTTTTAAGCATATAGATTAAGCCTTTATAACTTTCTCCCACGGCATCTCAATTAGGTCATATAAAATATTATAAATGTGAGCATCTTCACAGGATGGAGAATTTCCTGTATATTTATTTATTTATTTATTTATTTATTTATTTTCCTTCCAAACAAAGTGAAGAGCCCTTCCAAAATACCACTCGGAGAAACTGGGAATGGCTGGAAAATGTAGGATCAGTTTCTTACTCTATAGGTATATTTTTAGGGGCATTTTTTGGAAAAGTTTCTTGGAGACCTGATAAATGCTTTTTGCATTGAGATATATAAGGATGCCTAGAGTTTGGAGCACCAAAAATTGGCTAACTCTCCCTCTGAGATGGTGAAGTATGACAATCTTGAGATTCATGGCAAAGTGACTTGTGTGTTCTGATTAACTTGGGATTTTCTGATGTCAAATACTCTGTGGGGATGTCCTATGTATTAATCAAATTTGTTCTTGTCTATAGAATATCATTTTAGGGTGACACAGCACCTTCAGGGACAAGTGTAAAGTTGTAAGTTTAATCTTCTGTACCCTCACCTCAAAAAAATCTCATTTTCAGAAACCTAGGCACTGAATGAAGGGAGAAGTCATGGCTATCAAAATCTATGGAAATTTCACTAAATATTCCCCTTTACTAAAATCAAGACTCAACTATGCTTGGTTTCTCCAGCATGGATACTTTTCATTTTACATTTTCAAAAAAAAAAATACCAGATGTATTATTTTAATAGGACTAAATATTTGTTCAGTTGCACAAAACAAAAGAGAAAATCTGGAGTCAAACTTTTAAAATGTATTTCCAGGTAATTCTGCTGGTTTTAACACCATATTGATATCCACTTGCGGAGATAATAATAATTGTTGAACTTTTGGGGATTTCTGAAAAGAAAGTTAAATGATTTCTAAGTTTCACCTACATTGAACTCAGAATTTGCCTTTATCAGGTTTGCTCTCAATAGTACCTGGTTTAGTCAATTTTCCCATGCCAAAGCTTTATTGGCCATTTGTTCTCCATTCCACTGCTGGTATATAGCCAAAGTTTATAAAATCACTATTTTGAATAGATAATTGCAGTTCCATGTTTACAATAGCCTTATCCATAATGGTCAAGCTATGGAATTAAACTGCATTGACAGAGATGAATGGATAAACACTGTGTGCATGCGCGCACACACGTGCACGTGGACACACACACACACAGAGGGGTATTATTTCAGCAATAGAAACAAGTAAAATCCTCTCATTTGCAGCAAGATAAATGGCACTTGTGATCATAATGTTATGTGAAATAAGTCAGGCACAGACAGATAAATACCTCATGGTCTCACTCTTTTATGTATTTGAAGAAAAGTCAAGTTCATAGAGAACTGGGGAGAATAGAAGAGAGGGGTGAAGGAGAAACATTATTAGTCTCAGAGATATAGATCAATAGAAAAAATAAATTCTGGTGCACTATGATCTAGGCGAATGATTATAGTTAACAATATTGTATTGTATAAATTAAAATAGCTAGAAGAGACGATATGTTATTCACAAAAATGTGCTAAATTTTTGAAATAATGAATGAATTACATATGTATAAATATACCCTGAATACAGAACCCATAAGTAACTATGATTATTATCTGTCTGTTGTGGTTTGTTTAAATGTCTTCCCAAAGTCTCATGTGCTCATGGGAGCTTCTACAATGGTTAAGTCTAACTTTGTGATTGGTTCATTGTCTAGCACTGGGATTGATGGTGTGAGTCTGCACCTGCCCAGGGGACTGACTAGAAAGATATTCAGGAAGTAGATTTAATGGGATTTAGGGATACATGAAAAGTATGCCAAAGGTGGGGAGAGGGATAAGTACTGGGAAGTTTCAAGTATTTCTCTCATATTTTGGGCTTGAGTAGCTTTTTAATACAGAGAAGTGAGGTGTTGCTATTAAAAATCTCTGAAAACATGGAGATGACTTTGGAAACTAAGTAATGGGGAGAGGCTGAAAGAGTTTTCAGGAGCATGTTGGAAAGAGATCTAGGTTACCTCAGTGGTGTCCTTCACTCTGGTCACATAAGAGGAAGAAGTGAATTTTGACTTTATATATGCTGAGCTGAAGTAATTAGATCATCCCAATGCAGTGAGCAATTGATCCAGGTCTTTTAGACTTTAGGAAAAAAATACAGGTAAAGTTATAATTTACTGTTTGACTAATATGTAACTATAATAAAGTGGATTTCAGTGTTTTTACACTGATGATTTACTACATACTATGTAGCTACTTAGTGGTT
Organism: Hydrochoerus hydrochaeris; assembly: GCA_004027455.1. Classification (NCBI taxonomy): domain Eukaryota; kingdom Metazoa; phylum Chordata; class Mammalia; order Rodentia; family Hydrochaeridae; genus Hydrochoerus; species Hydrochoerus hydrochaeris. The sequence goes on from PVLA01006515.1 coordinate 47,449, forward strand.
TGGTTATAGGCAAGTAATTTGACTTTTGTTTATTCATCACTAACATGTTGATACTAGTATTATTCATGTAGTTGGGTTATTGTGAGGATTAGATGACTTGTTGTCTTGTAAAATACTAGGACAGAATGAGGTAAAATACATGTAATTTGTATAAGTATTATTATTTAAAGTTGTCTTACTTACTCTTCTTGTTGCTAAGACAAAATACCCAACATCTAAAGTTAAAGGAAGAAAGTTCTATTTTGGCTCACAATTTGAAGAGATTTCAGTCCAAGATCCATTGGCTCCAAAGCAGGGTGGTGTGGCAGAGGGGCATCACAGCAGAAAAATCAGCTCATGGCATGGAAGGTGAAAGGCAGGAGGCAACAAAAGCAGCAAGTAAGTAATGGCAGCAGCTCTCTTTCTGTCCTGTGTAGGCTCTCTGGGCTGCATGCCCTTAGTGTAGGTAGCACTCACACCCAGGGTGAGTCTTCCCATTATTCACACAAAGAACTATGCCAAACCAATCAGTGCACTAATTTAGTAATTACACACTCTTAATCCCATCATCACACACTCTAGGTCTAGCCATCCCTGAAAAGCTCACCTGTGATTGCATGAAGATTTGGGAAGCATATAGACAGAAGCCATAACAAAATTCATATTTCTGCTAGCCATTTTATGATGAATTTTTCAACCTAATTTCCATGGATATTGAGGTCACAGTGAGCACACTCTTGACTTCTGCAAAATGATGAATATATAAACACAACTGCATCCTCATAGTGTTGTTGAACAATGTATTTAGAACCAATCTGATTTGTGTTCACTCTTGAGTGAATGATTTGGTATCAATTTGGAGATGGTAAATACGCTTAACTTTTTCAAGTCATCTGGTGGGATTGATTTATATAATTTCCAAGGTTTTGCTTTCTCTAAATGCAATATGCTAAGATTTTATCCTATGTATAAAATCCTATCCGGTTCAATGGTAAAATATATAATCAGTATAATAAGGTATATGTGAGCACATTTCTACTTTCCTTTCCAAACACATAATCCCTTAGTTTTTAATCTTTGATTAATATGATTATGCAAAATTCTGAAGAGCTCTTTCATTAGGCTTTGATGCATATTCTACTTTGATATGATTATACAGCTATATATTATTTATTGTGCTCAGTATGCAACTTCATGCTGAGTGAAAAGTAGAGGTGAATGATATGTTTTCTCAATTACACTGAAGTAAAAGGGGGAAAAACTGAAACAAACAAACAAATAACCATGAAGATCTGAGGAGACAGCTCAGGAAATTTATATGATGAAGTTGTGAGCTTTTTAAAATTGATAAACTACTGTAGTTCATTCATTCAATAAATGCTTTTGGTAAATTTTGTTATGTCATCTTATAGAACTGAGAAAATATCTAATGACATGAATATTACAATTACCATTTTAGTGCTCTCATTGTTAAGGGCTGAACAATTTTACTATTATTCACATATATTATTTAATATAGTATCTGCATTGTGCAATGAAGGAGGGAGGACAGACTTAAAACAGTATCTGGAACCTAATAAACATCACTAATTTTTAAAATTGTCCTTTGCTCTGCAACTCATTACATTCATTGTATATTTAAAAACAACCAGTTTATTTTTTCCCTTGGTCCAGTTGGTTGAACTCTGAGACTGGTGCATGCTAAACAAGTGCTCTTCCACTGAACCCCATCCCCATACTTTTTTATTTCTTATTCTGAAAAACAGTCATACTAACTTCTCAGACTAGTCTTATAATGACTATCCTTTAACCTCATCCTCCTAAATAGCTGGGATTATAGGCATGTACTGCTATGCCCAGCTCAGTTCTCGTTTTGATTGAAAATTTAGGTTGCCTTGAATTATTTGGTTTGCGGGGCAAGAGACGCTAAAGATTCTCTCTCTCTCCCTCCCCCCACCTCTTTCTGATGTTTTGCATTGAGAAATTAGCAGATAAATAGTTTTGTATTTTAAGAGCAGAAATCCAGTATAGAAAGTGAATTGGAAAGCAGATAGGAGTTGAGTGCCTGAAATCTGGAGAAGGGACTCTCAAACACTTCTTGAGTGACTTGTTATTTTTGCTTGATGACAAGATGGCAGTGATTTTCTTAAGCTTCAACTCAGCAGAAAACTGAGATTAGTTTATAACTGTCTCTAGACTCTGCCTTAGACAGTTATTACATGTCAGTACATTGCTGTGAACTAGTCTTTTCTTAACTAAAATTTTTCTAGCATTAAAATGTAAGACCTATGATAACAGCAGACATCTTTCTATTTGTTGCTTTTTCCAGAGACGTTCTACAGCATGTGGTTGCAGGAGTCATTCAGTCAGCTTTGTTGGGTAAAAGTAAACCAAGAACATGTAATAATCCTAATAAAAAGCAAAGGAGATTTTGACATGGAAGGCCACCCTTATTTAGTTAAGATGGGAAGGTGAAAGCTCAGACCGATGATGGTTCCTGCTGAAGAAGACAGGACTCTCACCATTTCAGGGAGCACCAGAAGGAGCACTTTTTCTTTTGAAACAAAGAGAGCACACAAGATTGTATTATTGAATTTAAGTCTCAAGTTTTTAAAGATTCAAAAATAGGAAAAACAACCAGAATCAGTAAAATAAGAAAAGACTTAAAATGTTAGTTGAGAAAGTGAGGAACAAGACAGACAGCGAAGGGGAGTAGTGTTGGCAGGGGATTAGTTGGTCTAAGGGCGTTTATAACGTGCTTTGGTCTGACACAGCAGGCACACATAAATCGAAGCCAGGGACAGAGGAGGGAGGCAGGCAGTTAGAGATACTGCTGTACAAACCTTCAGGCGGCCACTGACAAGGAGATCAGGCTATATTTACTGATAAGCAAGGGCAATACCCAGGTCAGAACTTTGATCATGAGAAATTTTAATTATCCAGATATTGATCAGAGCACCTAGCAATAAACTATAGAAGGCAGAGTTTGAGAATAGGGCTGAATTCCTTAGCTTCATACTGGGGGGCCTGACTTGCTTGCTCTTCTTAGACTGTGGTCAGTTGCTATTCTAAACACATCCTAGGAAAAAAGCCAACTGTAATAATGTCTCAGACTTTAGGGAACAACAGTGGCTGCAATATTATTAGCCTTTAAATGCTAAGTGGAAGAAACATTAAAGGAAGTTGATTTTGAAAGAATCTGTGGGAAGCCCTAAGGACCTTTTGGATTTTAAAACGTAAAGGGGAAAGGAGAAAACTATTTAAAGGTGAATAGAAGTGCTTTTCTATAAAGAAAAATTAAACCTCTTAATGACCTCAGGCCAGCAATATAGTCTTAGTGCTAGGATCGGCCCCAACATGTTGAGTATCTCTCTGGTCTTTGAAAAATTGTTTCTGTGACTTGTTTACATATATTTGAAAGACTAAATGTCATTTATTTGTTATTGATCTCAGTGAGTAGTGCAAGATAAATAAAGGAATTCTTGTTTTAGTCCTTGAAATATTTCACCTGGACATTATAATGCCTCTACAAGTATGCTTTCTGAGAGTTATTTCTGTTCGATTACATCTTCTGCACAAACAGCACAGTGCAAATTTCCAAAAGAGAGGTCTGGCAGTTTCATTTCTTTGATAAGGTCACTATCTTATATGTCAAAGATAATTCTATGAAATTTGAACTTCTCTGATCTCAAGATTTGCTACCTCTATGTGAAGCTTGTACTGTACCCATACCCTTTTCATTTTGGAGTAATAGAGTTATAGCTAATTCGCTAAGACTAAGAATTTATATATGTCCTACATCAGTTTCAGTTTCTTAGTGTCTCATGCTACCATAATATATACCTCAAAAGCAAGTAAGAGACATTGGCACTTTACTAGTAGCTATACTTCATACATATTTTCACTAATGTCACTTTTCTGTTCAAAGTCCCATTGTACACAGTTATCAGACTCCATCTTCTATAATAGAGCCTTATGTTTAGTTTTTGAGGAACAGTGGACAGACATTTGAAGTTTGTGCCTCAAGTTGAATGGGTCTGATTTTTTTCTCATGATTAGATTGAAGTCATAGGATTTCATGGGGAAATATCATAAATGTGAAATGACCTTGTAGTTACATCATATCAAGTTGAAAACTCTATCAACATGATTTTTCACTAGTGGCGTTAGCATTTATCAATTAGTTAAGGAAATGTTTGTTAAGTTTCTCTGTTTCAATGTTGCCAGTTTTTCCTTTCCATATTTTATTCTCTGAACTAGTTTGTTAAGTCAGCCCACACTCAAGTGATGGAAAAATCAATTTCTAAGTCCCTGAATGCATACTTATATTTATGCTTTGGCTTTCTTCTTTATGGCTAATCTCATTTCATCTGTCTATCTATCCAATCTATCATCTATCTTTCTCATCTATCTAACTGTCTCATCTATCTATCTTTTATCTATTTCACTATGATTTAATAAATATTCATTCAGTATTTTAGGTCATGATCTGATTCTGCTTTACTTACTTTTGTAATCAATTATTCAAGTTTGGGACATGGAGAATTTGAAATATTTGACTCAGACTTTTTTGATGCCAAGATTAATAGGGACTCATTAGATATCAGAAATGAAACCAGTTCAGTTTTGCTTAAGACAAAAAGTAGAAATTTATTTTAAGGTCAAAGGATTATCTCCTAGAACCTTGGAGCAATATTCTAGTATGGTTGAGTATTAGAAAGACTAGAATATATATTTGGAAGGTGATCAAGTGTTCTACTTCTCTCTTTTGTTTTATTTTACACATCTCATTTTTCCGATTGTGAAATCTCAGGTCACCTGATGGGATATACCTGTTATATCAGAGCTGCTAAATTCATGTATTAAAATTTATAGCTATCTGAGGAGAGTGTCTTAGTTAATTTGTCATCACAGAAACACAATACCCACTTCCCACAGTTAAAAAGAAGAAAGCTTTATTTTGGCTCACAGTCTGTAGAATTTCACATCGAGGGTTGACTGGCTCCAAGGCAGGGGGACATGACAGAGGAACATGGCAGAGGACAAAGAGCTAATGTTAGGCAGAAGCAGAGTTAGAGAAAGAGATTAAAGGATGATGGAAGAAAATATCTTTCTCATCTATGTAACTGTTCTTCCAGAACATGCCCTCAGTGATCCACCTCCTCCAACCAGTATTCCCCTCCTAATGTCACACTTAGCTATAAACTATCAGTAGACTAATCCATTGAGGAGGGTCATACATTCACATTTCAGTTACCTTCCAAAAGCCTCATCTATGAGTTAATAAACTCACAGATGCACCTTTGGGAGGCACCTAGACATAAAATGTAACAGAGTGATTTGACTTTTTTAATGTTCTATATCAAAATTATTTGGTAAACAAATTGCATTGTCCCAACTTAGTTTAAAAGTACACACATTGTCTGAAAATCTATCCCAAGATATGTTGCTGTCCAAGAAGTATAGGTTTAGCTTTAGTATCTATATGTTTGTCAGCATCATGGATCAGGAAGACATTTGACTGAGCAGATGGTAGTGATTTGATCTTGTCATATACTCCCAAAACAGAGCCAAAAAACAAAAAGCATATGAACATCTTAATAGATGCAGAAAAAAAGCATTTGAAAAAGTACAACACTCATTCGCGATAAAAAAAACCAAACCCCCAGAAAACTGGAGTATATGGTCTTTATATCAATCTGATAACAACAATCTATGACAAATCAACAGTCTATACTAAATGGTCAACAACTGAAAACTTTCACTTTAAAATCAGAAATAAGAAAAGGATGTCCACTATCATCTCTTCTGTTTAATATAATTTTGGAAACATTAACTAGAGTAATTAAGAAAAATAAAGAAAGGAAAAGAAGACACTAAGTTATCATTATTTGCAGATGACATGACTATCTATAAACAAGACCCCCCAATTACCACCAAAAAGATGTCTAGATTTAAAAAATTAGATTCAGTTGCATAGCTGGATACAAAGTCAATGTTCAAAAATAAATAGCATTTATGTACACAAATAACAAACTCACTGAGAAAGAAATTCGGGAAACCACTCCTTTCATAATAACACACAAAAAAGAAAGGAAAGAAATATTTAGTAATCAATCTAACAGAGGAAGTAAAAGATTTCTGTATTGTAATTTATAGTACTCTGAAAAAAGGAGATCAAAGAGGATACCAGAAAATGGAAAGATATCTCTTGCTATAGGGCCAACATAGTAAAAATGGCCATACTTCCAAAATTGTTATATAGATTTAATGCAATCCCAACCAAAACACATTAGCAAATCTCACAGAACTAGAGAAAACATTCTTAAAATTCATTTTTTACAGAAGAGACCTAGATTAGCAAAAAACCCCTCTTAGGCAAGAAGGCAAGGCAGGAGACATCACAATCCCTAACCTGAAATTATGCTATAGAGCTACTGTGATAAAAACAGCATGGTACTGGAAAAAGAAAAATCCAGACCTGTAGATTAATGGAACAGATTAGAAAGTGCAGAAAGAATCCTAAACACACTCAGTCACCTTATCTTTGACAAAACGGCCAAACACTTTCACTGGAAGAAATATAGGCTCTGTAATAAATGGTGTTAGAAAAACCAACTTTCCACAAGCTGATATCAAAAATTAGGCCCATGTCTATCACCAAGCATCAAACTAAAACAAAAATGGATCAAAGATATAAATATTGAAACAGAAACACTAAATCTGCAGAAAGAATAGGTAAAAATCTTCAGGACATAGGCATAGCCAAAGACTTTATAAAAAAATCACAGGAGATGTCACAAAAAACAACATGGATCTCATCTTATTAAAATGCTTTTGCATAACAAAATAAATTACTAATAAAGCAAAAAGATAACCCACAGAGTAGAAAAAACCTTAGCATGCTATTCCTTAGACAAAGGACCAATATCTATAACATATAAGGCATTGAAAAAAAATCAGGTTCTCCAAATTTAAGCATCCAATTCAAAAATAATAGTTTGAGATGACTATACACCTCTCAGATGAAAAAATACAAAAGTTAAATAAATATATGAAAAAATATTCAGTATCCCTAATCACTTAAGAGATGAAAATTAAAACAACACTGAGATTCCTTCTCAGTCTGAGAAAAATGGTTGTCATCAAGAAATTAGCCAATAACAAATGCTGTGGGGAAAAAGGAGCCCTTCTCCACTGTTGGTGGGCCTGTAGACTGGTGCACACACTGTGGAAATCATTGCGGAGATTCTCAAAAAACTAGGACTAGAGGTCCCATTAGACCTAGCTATTCTACTTTTAGTATCTACTGAAAAGATTTAAAAACATCATATCATAGTCATAAATGCACACTTATGTTTGTAACAGCACAGTTTATAATAGCTAAATCTTGGAAACAACCCAAATATCTACCAACTAATGCATGGATGATAAAAAGTGTTTTTTTAAAATACAGTGAGGTACTAGTCAGTCATAAGGAAGGATACACTTAAGACATTTATAGCTAAATAGCTGGACCTTGAGACCATAGTCTTAAGTGAAATAAATTGAACATACAATGTAAATATCATATTCTTCCTCTGATGTGAAAAACTTAAAGTGTAAATAAGAACCAAATTGTGTAACAGTTACTGTAAAATAGGAAAAAATTATTCAAAAGGAAATAGGAATTTGGCTGGGAGGCTGGAGAAGGAAGGGAAAAGAAAAAATCAAGAATAAAAGGATAAAAGGAAAATTAAGCTTTTTAAATAAGGAAAGGAAGAGAGATTTAAGGAAGAGGAGGGGAATAGGAAACAAAAGAGGGGCCAATATGTATCATGCATGGGTACAAGTTCCCTATGATGTACGTGATCATTATGTGTATCTAAATTGTACAAATAAATTTAATCAAAGAATGTTGCTTTCTCACCTTCAATTGACTTTGCTGTTGCTGTACATGAAGAAAACTCACTTAAGCATTATTTCTCTTTTAGGGCATCATTTCTGCCTATTCACTTTTCTTAGTTATGCTCACCTGTGATTGTCAACACAGTTTTATTATTGACAAATATATTACTTATCCAACTGTATCATTTTATAAGCACTTTATTCTCATGAATTTATGATTTCAGATACTTTTCATGTGTAGCTAATTTGAATATTTCTAAGAGCTTATATAATTTATAATACATTATTAATTCAATAAATGGCTTTTGAATGAATAAATATATGAATAAGTATTACCAAGATATGTTTTAAATTATGATAAGGTTAAAGCATTTATATTTTAAAGGATACCATTAATGAATTTTAGTTAAAAACACATTAGTGCTTGCTGATGAAATTGTAAAAATACAATTTTGCTCAACCACTACCCACAAAGAGACTTTGAAGAATAGGATGCCTTAAAAGACAACCACAGTTCTTTAGTGGTGGGAGAAATTGGGAAGGGGTTCAAAGGCAAATAATCTGAACAAATTTTAAGAGATAAGTGTAAGTGAAAAAAACTCCCATAAAAACCATAGTATTAATTTTCAGAGCCTAATTCAACTAACCAGAAATGTATTTATAGGAAACAGATGGGAAAATTAGAAAATTGGTTTAATGAAAAATGAGACCAGGGAATTAGAGACACAGGCTAAGCAAAGAGAAATTTGCTTAACAGCTGCACTTGCCTTTCGTCTTTGCTGATCTGCGGAGAGACAGGAAATCACTTAGAACTGAAAATGTAGCTCTAGTTTTGAAGTATGAAAACCACAGCAGAGGATAAGTGGATGGCTAAGAAGAGCAGTTGGAGAGCAGAGGGAGGCACCAGTTCCAACCTCTCTCTGGGGCCGCTGAAATCGTGATGGACACATTCATCACACGCACTAATGTGTCATCTGGCTTATTGGGTTCTAGTCATACTACAAAAATCCAACGCATTTTGGGGAACCCTTCTTAGAATTCCTAGCTGTGTTTAACCTTGGAATAGCATCCTAGGAAATAAATAGACTCAGAGGGGAATTGGCACTGTAGCCGTGAGTTGGAGGTGCAATTTGAATTTTAATACAATTCTGACATTAGAAGTTAGTTAATAGAAGCATAAATAATAAAATAAACACCAACCCAAGACAGAATTTAGGAGAATATTTGTACTAAGGTTCAGGCAGGGCACACGTGATTGTGAAGTGTTGGAAAAAATGGTTCATAAGGTATGAATGGAATGAGAAATGTGATTTATCCGATTTTTTAAAGGTGACAAAAGACCCGAGAGAAGCAATTTAAAGGGAAGGAAATCTACTGTGGTTCATAGTTTCAGAGCTTTCTTCTATAACTACCATGTCTTGTAGTTTTACACCTATGGAAGCAGATGCCACAGCACAGAAAATCAGCTCACCTCATGGCAGCCAAGAAGCATTGAGAAACGTGAAGAGCCCAAGAGGAGGGTGTAGCAACCTAACAGGTTCCCGAGGTTAGGCCTCCATGTCCTGCTTTCTTCAGGGATGCTGTACCTCTTGAGATTCCTCATCTCCCCAGTGACATTCAATTGTAGATTTAGTTGTGGTTAATACACTGAGGAAGTTAGATCCCACAAGATCCAGTCACTCCCAGAAAACTCTCTAGTGGTATCCAAGCCTTTACCACAATGTCATTTTGGGGAAAATTCTAGGTAACAATCATAGTAATGACAAAGTGAGGAAAGAGAGGTCTTCAAAAATCAGTCAAAAGAAAATAAGGTAGGAAAAACAGTCAAATGCTTCAGGGATTAAACAAAATTAGAGCTGAGGAGTTTACTTTTAAATTATTGCTAATGCATTATAGCAATATATTGTTAGATTGTTCTGTAAAGAAATATTAAGTTAGATTGTTCTGTAAAGAAATATGACTTTGCTTTGATTTTTTAATTTTAATTGAAACATAACTTGCTTTTTATAAAGTGCAAATTGCAAGTCTAAGTATAGAGTTAGTCTAATAACATTGTTTTACATTTTAAAATCTTGTTACATAATTTTTTTCTTTCTTCAGTTTTTATTTTTCATTAGTAATGAGTGCATTTCTTGCAAGGAGCTGCTACATGCACATAATGTATATTAATTCTTTTCACAAGATATTTTTGTTACAGTAATTTTTTTACTACAACTACAAGCCACTTCTTAAGAAGATAAGCTAGTGATATTTTGTATTATTACTGTATTCCCAATATATGCTCCATAAAGTGTATTGGTGGTGATGTTGTTCTTTATGAGGTTTTGAAGTAGGGAATCAAGGTGGTTTGGGATAATGACAAGTCTCAAATTAAGTCTCATACAGTCATTTTATATCTACATGATATTGGAGATGATACTTTCTCCAAAATATCTTCATTAAGTTCCTATTATATATGAGATTTTTTGGGTGAAGATAGATAAATTAAAAACCAAAATCTAAGCTGGGTTTGGAGGTCCCATTTGACCCAGCTATTCCACTCTTAGGCATATTCCCAGAAGATCTGAAAACATCTTACCACAGTGATGTATGCGCACCTATGTTTATAGCAGCACAATTTGTAATAGCCAGATCTTGGAAACAACCTAAGTGCCCATCAACCGAGGAACGGATAAAAAAATTGTGGTACTTTTATATAATGCAGTACTACCCAGCTATAAAGAATGATAACATTGAGATATTTATTAATAAATGGATGCAACTTGAATCTATACTCATAAGTGAAATAAATCAAACTCACATTATAAATACCATATTTTCTCCGTAGTGTAAGAAAAGGTAAGAGTACAGAAGATTTTATGGTAATCATGGTTCACCATTATATTGCTTTGAAGTCTTATGTTTTCATTCATTGGTTGGAATGGTTTTATTTTGTTTTGTTTGATCTTAATATATGTGATGGCATGAATAGTTACTTTGAAGGAAAGACAATATGGCAGCCTTTGTTGATTTACTATCATGTTGCTCTGAAGTCCTACCATGCTCTTGTTTTTCTGTTACCATTGGTTCTATCACGTTTTGTCTTGTTGGATTTTAATATGTATGATAGTATAAACAATTTTTTTATGAAAAATGAGAAAATATAGCAGCCATTGTTCATCTTTGGTTATTTGGTTCAGAATGCCTTGCAATACTTCCATTCTCTTGAGTGGTTTTATTCTATTTTGTTATGTTTGACATTATTGTATGTAAAGATAAGCTCAACTATTTCAAAGAAAGAGACATTATGATAGCTACTGTTAATATCCAGTTGTCTTGTTGTGAAGTGCTGTGTTGCTTACATTGTTCTGTTCTGATCTGCTTAGATCTGTCCTCTTTTGCTTTATTCTCTTTAAAAAAAACCAAAATCTATCTTCAAAGATTTCATAAAATTTAACAAATAATTTCAGCAGAGTTCAAGAAATTTTTTACAGATACGCAAATATTATTTAAGTCTTCTTTTGCAAATGTCTTTAGTAAATAGTAGCTTACTTGAGCTGAGGAAATAGAACATCTTTTGAAAAAATATCACATTTATATAATGGAAATTATGAAAACTTTGAAGCAACATATATTACATTGTCCAGTATCATGGCCAAGTCCACAAATAGCTTTTAAATTTTAAACTGATTAAAATTAACTAAAATAAAAATTTTAGTTTCTTGGTCATACAAGTCACATTCTGAGTAATCAATATGCATGTTCGATAGTGGTTTACAGACAGCACAGGTTTTCAGCATTTCTATGATCACAGAAAATTATATCAGGGTTGGGGATAAAGCTCAGCTGTAGAGTACTGGCCTACCTGCCTGTGTCAAGCCTGAGGTTCAGTTCCCAGCACTGAAAAAAAAATTGTATCAAAGAGCAATAAGCTAAATTTTAATAATTATACTATGGTATATGGCACATTTTGAGTAAACATCTCATAATTCATACTGCTTATGAGCTTTAGAATAAGATAAATTCTAGTAATTAATAGCTGACTCATTAAACACCTTCTGTCTCATATTGCTTATATTGGATACTTACATGTGTTACTATCACATTATTATTATCATTTTCAATTACAGAGTTGGAGACTACAATTCAGGGAAGGTTAGCACTTTTTACAAAGTCACTCATCTATTTAACGTGTCTAAGGAAGATTGAGCTTAAAGTGGGTGGAAGTTCAACAAGTCTGGATTGTCTGTGTGAGACAGAGGGAAGAAACAAGGTTATAAGTAAGAAAATGTAGTGGCAGGAGCTGCATTTGAGAAATAATATTTTTTTTGTCTATTTTAGACAGGGTCTTTTTATACAGTTCAGTTTAGCTGTGGGCTCTCTTTGTAGCCCGGGTTGGTCTCGAACTTGAAATGATCCTCCTGCTTCAGCCTTCTAAGTGCTGGGATTTCAGGAGGAATAATATTTTTTGGTGATAGCTAACTGTATGGCATGTCTTAAGTCAATATATAACTCTTAAAAAAGTGGAAATAAAGCTTTTGCAAATTGGAAGGGGAATGAGAATTGAACTGAACAGGAAAGGATCTGAGGACTAGGAGAAAAAAATAGAATTAAGATGTTGTTATGGTTGACACATCGTGTCAACTTGAGAAGTTTAGAAATTTAACTAAGAGATTCAGCAGGGAGCCAGGATCTTTACTCTGTAAATATCCTCATCCTATGCAAGAGGAGGGCAGAGTTATTTTGTGAGTTCTACACTTACCCTGGAGAGGGGATAGCCTGTGTACAATATAAGGGAGGAAAAGAGTCTTGCTCTTTCTCTCTTTTACTCTTGTTGATTTGCTGTCTTATGCCATCCAGCAGTGTTGCCCTTCTGCCATGCTGCCCTGCTTTGGAGCCAACTCATTATGGACTGAAACCTTCACTAAATATGAACTAAGTAAATCATCTTTGCTTGATTTTGGATATTGAGTACTTTGTCCCAGCAACAAGAGAAAAGTAACTGAGACAGGTGTTGCTATGGCTTGTGTCAGGATGTCTCCCAAAAGCCTCATGCAATCATGGGGGCAGGGCTCTAGAGTTTGTGATTGACTCATGGTCCAATGCTGGGATTATGAGTGTGAGTTCTACATGCAAGTGGGTGTGGCCTACATACAATATAAGAGGTAGAAAGAAACTTCTCTTGTGCTCCTCCCTGTTTGCTCTTGTTGGTTTTGCTGTTTTCTGTCCTCTGCCATGTGCCAGTCTACCTTGGAGCTAGCTGATTACAGACTGAAACCTCCACAAACTGTGACCTAAAGAAACATTTCCTTACTTGATTTTTTGTGGTGGATATTTTGTCTCAGCAATGAGAGAAAGGTAACCAAGAGAGATGTGTTATGTACATACACCAACTCTGCACAATAAATGCAATCTTGTCTGTTTGTTTCTTTGGTTTTTGAGACTGAGTCTCACTATGTAGTCAAGACTGGCCTTGAACTCACTACATAGTCCATACTGGCTTCTAACTCTTGGCAATCCTCCTTTCTCAGCCTCCCAAGTGCTGGGATTACAGGTGTGCACCACCATGCCTTGGGAATAAATTAAACAGGTGTGCACCACCATGCCTGGGGAATAAATTAAATCATTATATACTGCAAACATATACTAAAAAAATCTTCATCAAATACTCACAATATCACTTGGATTTCAGAATGGTAGAGAGCTCACTTTCTTTCTTTCTTTCTTTCTTTCTTTCTTTCTTTCTTTCTTTCTTTCTTTCTTTCTTTTCTTTTTCTCACTCTCTCTCTTTCTTCCTTCCTTTCTCTCTCTCTCCTTTCTTCCTTCCTTCTGTGTCTACATTATATTAAAAGAAAATCTAGGAGATAGGAGTAGCATAAAAGCTTTGCACATTCAATACTGTAGATTATCATATAGACAGAAATATTTTGTAGTGTATAGCCATATTTCATAAAATGTACTCAACCCAGGTAGTTTTGGCTTGTACACATATTATCAATATTTACAACAATAAGACACATAATTCTCATGGACAACATCTCAAAACAATTACTATTATTTTTTAACAATCATTATTATTTCAAGAAAAAGTTTTATGTATTAATTCAATCAATCTTAGTTTTAACTTTTATTTTTTATTTTTATTTAAAGAGAATAGAACCAAGCAAAATAAAATAGGATAAATCCAATCAAAACAACCCAGTGTAAGTGAGACAGGACTTCAAAATAAAAGGTAATCCACAATGGTTACCATAATGCCACTTGTTGCCTTCAAGATAGCTTCAGATACTTTCAGACAAAGTAAAAGTCAAACAAAATAGAACAGAATGGAACCAATAAAAAAAACAATGAATGTAATAAATGACTTCAAAACCAGATAGTAGTAAATCCAAAATGGGTATCATAATATGTCTTGTTATCTTTGAAATAGCTGACATGCCATCAGAAGTAATAAAATCAAACAAAACAAAACAGAATAAAGCCCAACCTCCACATAAAGAATGAGAATGATACAGAACTCCAAAACTAGATAATAAGAAATCAACAATGGCTACCACCTTCAGAAGGAGATCCCCCATAGATGCTCCACTGTGTATTGTTATCCTCTGAATAGGTGATCAGACTATGAGCTTTAGACCTGCAAAGTCAGTGAAACACTAAACACACAAGAATTAAACTGTATTTTACATTAACGGTTATCATCACAGTCTCTGCGTCTCTGAATCAGCAGGTCTCTTATGGTAGGGGAGAGGTTTGGCTCTTCTTGTCTTCCATCCCATGTGCTAGAAGGGACTGGCATCTGGGTCTCCCCACAGTGGCCTGTACATGGTGCCAATTTTCAGGGAGGGCTTGCTTCTTTTTGATTTGTTCTCTTTCCTTACAGCCCATGAATAACATTGACTCATGGGAAAAGGCTGACATCTAACTGTCCCCCCAGTGGCCCATGCCTGGTGCTGATTTGCAGGGAGGGTTTTCTTCTTGGTGACTTCTGGTTCTCTTCCCCTGCAGTCCACAGTTTTAATTTTTCAACAATTAATTTAACATACATTACTGTAAGGCAATTTTGCCAGATACTCTCTATGCAATTATTTAATAAAATATACAGAAAAAACCATACAATCATAATACTTCATCAGTGTTACAATGACAATGTGTTCCTTTGCTTCAGCACAAACCCTTATGTTGAGTTGGGAATTACTAAGATGGTGAATGATATTTGCCTATCATATCTCAATGCAGCTTGATGTACTCTCCTTCCTTTGTATGCGTATAAATTTTAGTAAGATTATAAAATGTTTTAATTATGGAATATTGCTGAAAAGGGAGGGATAAAACCTGAGTAAATGTTAAAAACTGGTTAAAATTTGAGGCTATGCCAAGGAATTCATTACTTTTGGCACAAATATAATTTGAAGTAAGCAGAAGACTGTGAAAAATTATCTATTTACAAATGTGGGCAGTTCAAAACTTTCAGGGAATAAGTATGTATAATTCATAGGACAGTATGAAGGATTTACTATAAGAAGAGCACATATTTTTATTCACTGTTTTGGTCTTCTAAAAACCAAAGTGCACATGAGATCATAGTAAATGTACCATGATGACTAAGAATGGATTTTGCTTCTAAGATGATCTAAGCACTGTTTGCCTAAATATACCACATGATAATTTTTCCTCTGTACCTTGCTAGCTATTTGGTATTTATTCAAATTTGTAGATTCGCATCCCTTCTAATCTTAGTTATTGAGTTTTGGAAAATTTTGCCAGAATGCAACAATTGAAATACCTCTGTGAGTTCAAATAATGGGCTCTGCTCCTGTTTTGCTGTTCAGACACTGTATGAGCTCCTGGTATAGCCTGTGCCCACTGTCAGACCTACTCTTCACACAGGCCAATTGCAAACTCTGGAAAAATGTTTATTATAAAACAAGTATTTGAATAAATTTGAGAGCAATTCAAAACAGGGACATACCAGTGAGGTTGTACATTTAGAAGAAAGAAAAAGCCTGTAGCTTATTTTTATTTCCATGGTTTTTAACCTGAGGGCATGTCTAATTTTGTAACAAAGAGAATAACTAAAACCTCTAGTCTTTCTGAAGGGCCAGGTAAAAGGCAATCATCCTACCAGAAAGGAGAGGGAAAGAATATTGGAAAGAAAAGAATGAGTAGCCACAACAAAACTTCGGTATATAAACTTTGCCTGAATCTACAACCAACTCCTGCATCAGATATGTGGCAATAAACTTTAAGAATCTTAGATACCTTAGATAAGGGTAAGAGAACAATTGCCTAGAGCAAATAAAACAGAATTTGTAGTTCGACTCCAGTTAAATTTAATTGGCTGCACACACACACACACACACACACACCACTCTTCAGAGAGAGGATGTACATGTAATGGTACACAGTGTCTATGAAGTATAATTTATAAATCAAGAATACAGTCTGACATCACTGGATGTACCATATTAAAAAGCAGAGAAACATGATATTCTGAAGAGAAAATAGAAAATGAACAACAAAAATAACCAGTAAAAATTTACCCTGAGATAACTGAGATATTGTGATTAGCAGACAATAGTTTTCAACAGGCTCTTATGGGTTGAGCTGCATTTACCTAAAAAGATAAGTTGAAGTCATACCTTCAAATACTTCAAACTCATTACTTTATATGGAAATATGGTTTTCACAGAGGTAGTCAAATGAGATCATCAGCATAGTCTCCCACCCAATATTCTAGTGCTTTTATGAAAATGACATTTTGAAAAAAAGATATGTGCATGGAGAGAAAAACATGCGAACACGAATTCAGAGATTGGAATATTGAATCTAGAAGTGTTTCAATGTCAAAGATTGTCTAGAAATCATCAGAAGGCCAAAGAGAGGCATGGAATGGACCTTGGAAGGAATGGATTTTGCTAACATCTTGATCTCAGATTTTTTGCATTCACAACTCTGAGACAACAAAAATTGCTTATGCATCTTGATTTGTGTTATTCTGTTATGAAAGTCCTACAAGATTAATATCCTTTTTTTGAGAAGTGTCTATTCATTTTAATTTCACATTTTTTGATTTTGTCTTTTATTTTGGGGGATATATATATATATATATACACACACATATATATATGTGTGTGTATATATTCTAGATGTTAGTCTCCTCTTTGTTGAATAATTGGTAAAAGTTTTGTCCATAGGAAATGTTGTCTTCACTCTGTTGGTTGTTTCCTTTGCTGTGAAAATTTTAATTTGATATGATCCCTTTGTTGATTCTCAGTATTAGGTCTTATACTGTTGGAATTCTGCTCAGAAAGTCCTTGCTTATGCCTATATCTTCATGAGTTTTACTTGTTTTATCTTTCAGTAGACAGCATTTTTGTTTTTAAATTTAGATCTTTGATTCATTTTGATTTTAGTTTAGTACACGGTGAAGTATATGGCTCTAGAATCAATCTTTCATGTGTGGAGAACAGATTATTTTCAGTCCATTTGTTAAAAGAGGGTCTTTTTTCTCTAGTAGTATTTTGGCCCTTTTGTCAATGCTCAGATTGAGGAATGTGACTGTGGTTGTTTCTGTATCCTCCTTTCTGTTCCATGATCTGTATGCTTATTTTTGTGCTAGTGCTATACTCTTTTTAATCACTTCTCTGTCATAGAGAACATTAACCTTAAGGCATTTGTAGGTAAACAGATACACCTTAAAACCATAATATTAAGTGAAGTCAATCAGATATATGTTAAAATATTGCATGCATTTTCTTATATGAAAATCCAAAATATGAATAAACAGTGAAATAAAAGATAGATAACAGGAAGTAGGGAGATATTTTTCAAATGGGAAAGGGAAAAATGGATGAGGGATAGAGGAGGGAGGAAGAAGGGGAGTAGGAAAAGGGATAAAAAAGAATTGAAGGAATAAATTTGGAAATAGCACTTTTACAAATGGAAGGAGCAGGAAGGAATGGGAGAGATAGAAGGCAATAAAGAAATTAAGATGCATTAGGCACATGTACTAACCTCTCAAGATAAATGTAATCAGTAGGGAGTGCTAGTATGAACTAATAAAATATTAATATACTTACTTTAATTGTGATCATATATAAAAGAAAATAAATGTATAATGAATAAAAATAAGAAATCTCAAGTGAGAAAACAAAAATATAGTCAAAGAAAAATACCAAGAAATAGTGTACAAGAAGCAAAAAGTCACAAGATAGGTTTAACAGAAGAATGGAGATGAAAAAATTTTAAGCAGATTTGAAGTTGTGATAATAAAAGCACCCAATATGAAGAAAACTAATAATAAAAATTATCCAAAGAACAAAGTAAGTAAATTTGAGAAGTTAGTCAAGAAAACATTAACTATTTGGGGAACATGCCAAAACTCCAACTTACTTAAGTTTCAGAAAATTGTATGTACTGTGAACATGTGCTAATAAATGATTAAATAAAGTAAATAACAAATAAAAATAAAAAAGAGAGATAAAGAGAGGGAGAGAGAAAGAGCAAATGGAACTGAAATAATATCGGAAGAAACGATGTCACATGTATTTGGTATGCATTCACAAATCTAAGAAGCTCAGTGAACCTGCCACAGTAAATATAAAAGGACAGAAAAAAACACAAATAAAATTGATATGTCCAGTCATCTCACAATAAAAGCCCAATATAAAAGAACATCATGGAAGCAGGAAAACTGTATATTACATAAAGCAAAACAGCATTCAAATGGGAGATATTATCTCACCAGAAACTATGAATGTCATGACAGTCACAAAACCTTTTCCTTTTATGCTTTCTTCCTTTGTTTCCAGTTGTTCTCTATCTTCCTTCCCTCTTTCCCTTTCTTTCTTCCTTCTTACCTCTTCCTCCTGCCCCTTGCATCCCTTTTTTCCTTTAATTGACACATAAAATTGTGTATGTTTATCATATTGTGCACAGCATGATGTTTTGAAATATAAATATGAAATAGGTATATTGTGCAAATTAACATGTACATTACTCATGTACTTCTATTTTTTGCAGTAAGAATACCTAAAAATGCACTCTTGGTAATTTTCAAGAATTCAAGACTGTTTCTCACTATAGTATAGTCACTATGTTTTACAAAGTTCTCTTAAGCTTATCCTTCTTACATAACAGAAATTTTGCATCCTTTAACCTCTCTCCCATATCCAGCCTTTGGTGATCACCATTCCCACTCTCTTCTTTATGAGTTTGGCTATTTTTTTTCCACATAGAAGTAAAACCGTGTGATAATGTTCTCTCTGTGCCTGGCATATTTCATTCTATGTAATTTCTTCCATTTCACCCATTTTGTCTCAAATGACAAAATTTCCTTCTTTTATAAACCTGAAGATTGTCCCATTCACATCTGTACAATATTTATATGAATTAATCTGTTTAAGCATACTTAAAGTTGATTTTGCATTTTGACTATTAAGAAAAATGGATATATAGATGTTTATTTCATGTATTGTTTAGAAGACCCTGGGAAGATAAACCTAAGACATTCCCCACAACAAATATTGTTGGAACAAATGTCTATCCCCATAAAATTAAAAGAATGTAAGTAAAACTGTATCTTATATAAGAATCTACTCAAATGAATTAAAATCTGAATGGTGAGACCTAGAAGTGTAAAAATACTAGAAAAACTCAGGAAAAAACTCAGTGACATTGGTCTGGACAAAATGGTCTTGGATTTAAACACTTAAGGACAGGCAATCAAATAAAACATAGAAAAATGAAATTATATTCAACTAAAAAGCTCCTGGAAAATAATCTCTAAATGATTTGAGAATGAAAAAAATCCAACCTGCAATTATAGTTCCAAAATAACAATACAAATAAGTAAAATATAAATATTTTCTCAGAGTTGAAAAACTAAAAATATTTGTTGCTCACGGAGTTGTCATGTTAAAGGGATATCTTCAGGCTGAAGAAAAACTATGATAGATGGACATGTCAATAGGAAAAATATGATAAGCATCATTGTTATTAAATATGTGGATAAATATGAAAGAACCTACCCTTTTAATTTCTTTACAATATATTTAATTATATAACAAAATAGACATCTTACTGTCTTTGGCTTACAAAACATGTAGATGTGTTGCATATAAAAGCTATGACTTAAAAAGAATGATGAGGTTGTATATAGATTTTTATGTTAAAATTTTTTTATATTTTATGTAAAATGATACAAAATTAACTCTAAGAGGATTATGAGAAGTTAAAAGCATAGAGCAGCACTAATAAAATCGGGTATGGCTATAAAGTTAATAGGTGAGTTAAATTTAAGATTTACCCCCCTAATATTTACATAATCTAAAATAGGGTAAGAAAACATTAGAACAAAAACATCAAAATTAAATAGAAATCACAAGTGATTCAAATCATATACAATTTACATTAAATTGTCAGTAAAATCACAGTGACTATTAGAGTAGATGAAAAAGCAAGACTTAATTAAGACTTAAATACATTTTAATTTTTTATTTTTTTTATTTTAAAGAGAACAAAACAAAACAGAAAAAAGCAAATAAGAACAGAACAATTCAAGCAACACAGGACTTCGCAACAAGACAACAGGACATCAACAGTGGCTATCATAATGTCTCTTTTTTTTTGTAACAGTTTAGCCATACTTTCACAAACAATAATATAAAACATAACAAAATAGTATAAAACCCATCAAAAGAATGAAAGCATTACAGAAATTCAAAAATGGATAACAGGAAATGAACAATGGTTACTATAATATCTCATTTTCTTAAAGGAATTTGGCCATACTATCACACATAATAAAATTAAATAAAGCACAACAGAATAGAACCAATTAAAACAGAAGAATAAAAGCATGATAGGATTTCAAAACAAAATGATAGGAAATCAGCAATGGCTACCATAATGTCTCATTTTCTTCAAAATAGCTGTTCATACCATCACACATAATAAAATCAAACAAAAAAACAGACTAAAATAAATTAAATGAATGAATAAAAGCATTGTAAGACTTCAAAACAAGATAATAGGAAACCAACCATGATTACTGTAATTCATCCCATTATATTAAAATAGCTGCTCATTCCATTAAATAAAGTAAAATCTAACAAAACAAGACAGAACAAAGCTAAATCTAACAAAATTGTGAAAACAATATAAGAGCTCAAAGTGAGACAACAAGAAATTAACAGTAGTTACCACATTTCCGTCTCAGGTGTTTCCTGCCCTATTACTTTTACAATAACTATTTTGCTTTTTGGATCCCATTAAATCCTTCTGTTTTTATGCTAGGGTTCATTCATGTGAGTTCAAACTGTTTTGCTCATGAACATGACATCTAGTTGCATCCATTTACCGACAAGAGCCTCAGGATTATTTTACTTTATAGCTGGATAGCTTTCCATTTTAGGAAAATGCCATATCTTTGTTATCCATTCCGAGGTTGATGGGCAAGTTATCCTTGCTTTTTTTCTGGTCTCCTGTTGCATGGAACAATTGTTTTCTCTCCTTTGATTTCTGGTCTATGAATTTCCTTTCCAGTAAAATGTGTTTCTTGTATATGGTATATTGATGGATCTAATTTTTGATCCACTCTTTCTGTGTTGCTTTTTATTGCTGAGCTGAGGCCATCTACATTAATGGTTAAGACCAGCATGCCTTGGTTTGTCTCTGCCATGCTATCTTCCTGCGTTGGCCCTCCACTTTTCCCATTCATTCAGTTGTCTGTCTTGTTTGGCAATCCTCCTCTGCTGCTGTTCCTGGAACCATGATCATCTTATCCCTTAGCACTCTCTGTGGGATTGGTTTGGTGGTCATAATTTCCTTCATTTGTTTTTTAGCATGGAAGTATCTTATTTTTCCATCAACTTTGAAAGATAGTTTTACAGGGTAAATCAATTTGGGTTGGAAGTTGTTTTCTTTCAGGATTTGAAACACTTCACTGCAAGGTCTTCTTGAGTTGACAAGTTTGCCATGATTCTGAAGGGTTTTCCTTTGTAGGTGATCTGTTTATTTTCTGGAACAGCTTTTAATATTCTATTTTTGGGCTGAATTTCTGGGATCTTGATTATTATATATCTGGGTGTAGCTTTACTTTGGTTATGGCTAGTTGGAGCCATATATGCCTCACTTATCTGAATGCCAGATCCCATTTCTCATGCTTGGGAATTTTTCTACTTTTACTTCTTTAAATTGTAATTTCATTTTTGCTGCTCCCTACTTCTTCCCTGATACCTATTACTCTTAGATTATGATTCTGTGTATCATCTTGCAGCCATTTAATTATTTCCTGATTTTTTTTTCATTTTAAAGAGATCTTTCTTTTCACGATTGCTTGCTACAATCCTATCTCCAAGGTTTGAAACTCTATCTTGAGTCTCTTTCAAGGAGATTTGCCAGCTTTCAGTTGATTTTTTAATTTCCTGGATATCTCTTAGAATCTGCTGGCTCTCTTCCTGCAAGAAACACATTTTAACCATACAGGTACAAATACATTGAAAGTAGTTGAGTGGAAAAAATTAATGTACTTTGGAAACAGTAAGCTTAAGAAGGTTGGAGTATCTATATTAATATGACATATAGTAGGGTCTAAAATGATTTGTGCTCATATTTTTTGCAGGCACATACAGCTTTGCAGGCTATATCTCGTAATCTGAGCAACTACTTTTAAGATAATAATACAGAATATATTAACCATTGCTAGTTTCCTACTATCTTGTTTTGAACTTCTGTATCATTATTTCTGTTATTTTACTATTTAAAATAAAAAAAATTTTAAAAATGAAGTGCATTGCCAGAGATCCAAAGAGATATTTTATAATGCTAAAAGAAAAACGTCACTAACAAGACCTAACTTCATAAAATTATTAGTTCCTTATGACAAATATTTTAAGTGCAGGAAATTCTGTAAGAATTAAAGGAAAAATTGGATAATGTTTCAATCATTGTTGGAGATGTTAAACTGCTGTCCTTAGCAGTTGATAGAAAAGTTATTCCAATGTAATCTGCTGTCTATATCACAAGAAAGATGTAAGGAGAAGTAAAATGAATTTCCATATATTTAAAAATGTTGAACACATACAGATGCTATAACTAACTAAATTACCTTAAATAAGAATAATATAATCAGAAAACTGTAAATATTGGCAAATCAAAAATACTCTTGTAAACAATTCATGGATTAAAGATTCAATCAGAAAAAAATTAGAAAACAATTTTATGAAATAACTTTATCATGGTATAATTACATAATGATCTCTGTCTTTGCTTAGAGTTTTTTACTTAGTGACTATTTGGTCTGCTGTGGTATAACTGCTTTTACTGTCTTTGGTTTTCACTTACATAGTTTATCCTTTTACATTTCTTCACTTACAATCTATATAAATCCCTAAATGTAAAATAAGTGTCTTGTGGGCAACACATAGTTGGATCTATTTTTTTATTCATTAATTACTCTATATAATACTTCTAAATAACTGAGATACTAGTTTTATAGAACATTAATTTAATTATATTTATATAAAAGTGGAATTACTTGATCATCAGGTATACATATAATTTAGTTTAATATATGTTGATCACATTTCAAAATGGTAATAGAAATTCTCTCTCTTTGACTATGCAAAATATTGTCCAAATGTTACTTATTGCCCTATTTAATCTATTTATATTCAAGATAATTAGGACAAGGTTTAATATTACCATTTTATTATTTTTTATTATTTTATAAATTCTTTATTCTTTTCTTCCTATCTTGCATGGAATTGCAATAAAAACACAGTATATAAAGTTCTATGGTATATCATAAAGTATATTTACAGAGAATTTTATATTTTAAATGTTCATGTTTAAAATTTGGGGAGTAAAATATGATGTAAATATTTATATGAAAACTTAAAAATTTTCAACTAATAAATTAAGCTTTACTTTTAGAAATTTAAATAGAAAATAGAAAACAAAAATAGTGTATTAAAATGCAAAGAATGAAATACTAAAAACAAAGCAGAAAAATGTATATAAAAAAGAAATTAGTGGAATATGAAAAAAGATGAAATTGACAATGTTGAATCTTCTGAATTTGGATTTAATTATTAGACCCTACCCACATAATCATTCTGACACTAAAATCTGGGAAAAGAAACTTTCTAGGGTTCTGGAGTTGTCGAGGAACCTTGAGCTCAGAAAGGCAGCATCAGTCTTTAGAGTAAACAGCTGAGTATTTCCTCAGAGTAGCATTGGAGTCACAGGTTGGTACAAACTTCAGGAGCATGGAGAATCTATATGAAATTTATGAATCTTCTAGCCTTTAGTGCATTGTAGAAATCACTCACTACTTTATGAATGTTAGACAATAGTAATACATCTTTCCCCCTTTCTTCTATTCTCTTTTTGGATGTGTTATCCTGGGAGAAAGGAATAGATAACAATCTTGGGCCTGGTGGAGAGACAGTGGAAAGATATTCTGGCAAATGGACTCTTCATAAATAATGCCATGAGTACAAGATGTCCACCTAGCTAATTATAAAAAAGACTATAATTCAATCTAAATTTATTTCTTTTTATCGAAAAATACACACAGCAATAAGATTCGAGCAGTAATACCTCACAATATTTTAAAAATGATGCATTCATGGAATAATTATTTGTAACAATTTTTATCATTACTTTCTCATTTTCAAAGAAGTAATCACAAATGAACCAATGTTTTTATTCTTTAGGAAGAATTTCAATTGTGGTGAGCATGTATTATATTGTATGTACTGGGGGAATTGAGAGAAAACAAAATAACGTGATTACCAGCTTCTTAAAATGTTTTGTTTCACTTAAAAAGAACATTTTAACAAATTTTTGTGTGAAATAAAATATTGTTAATTATAGGAATAATTCTGTATAGTGCAATTCTAAAATTTGTCTTGCATAATTAAGACATTATGTTTATTAATTAGAAACCTCCTTTTCCCCCATTTTTATGACATTAGACTTGGCCACAAGATAATAAATATGACAACAAACACACAAGCAACAAAAGAAAATATACACAACTAGGATTATGTCAAACCAAAACGTATCTGTGTAGTAAAGGAAACAATTAATAGAATGAGAAAGCAGGCTAAATGATGAGAAAAGGTATTTGCAAACCATATATTAGACAAAGTTAATTTACAAAATATATAAGAAACTCCTCCAACTCAATGGCAAGTTTCCCCCAGTAACCTGATCAAAAACAGGAAAAGTAGGATATAAATAAAAACAAAACAAATGATAGATAATAAGAAATAGGAAGATAGATCATTCATAAATGGGAATGAGACAAAGAGACAGGGAGGGCCAGGAGGAGAAGGCGTGGAAAAAGAATTAAGATGTTTTACATGCATGTGCCAATTTCACATCAGAAATTGTAACCATTAGTACTGCAAACACTGACTAATTAAAAAAATAATTGAAGGCCATAAACCTTTTATAATGTTAAAAATAGGTATTTAAATTAGAAAAATTATGTCATATTAATAAGTTTTCCTGCCACTTACTTCTATCAGTTAATAGTACCTATATAGCAAATATCATTCAATGTGTATCCTTTTTATTGGCTGCATATATTTCATTGTATAGACATATTATCATTTATTTAGCTACTTCTCTACTGATGAACATTTGAATAATTTTTAAGTTTTTTGCTCTTACAGTATTATGTGAGGTAGGTTCACAGGACACTGGTTACTAATTACACTGAGTCCTGTGAGACCAAATATATACATCAACAAGTTACAGGAGGTGAACTTATTACTCCTAGGTAGCAAGAGAAAAATAGAAGCCAAACATTTATTGTAAGCTGGTTCCTCAAGTTTCATTGAAAGTTTCCAGGGCATATTGGAATCCTTTCTCCAGGTGCCACTTCTGCAGCACAGCTGAGGAGACACAGAAATTTGACCCCCTGGATTTCATACCTCGAGGATAACAGGACTTAAGCATTGAAGTATAAAGTGTTTCTAAAGAGAACTGAAATAAGCTTGAGTTGCTCTGGCCCGTCTTTCTTTTCACAGGATGCTGCATGTCCACCACATTCTCCTCTTATTCTCCAGAAAAAGGAGAGAATTAGGTTGGCTAAAGGCCTCACGGAATACTGTCCTGCATGTAGCAAAATGTTTTCTTATATATTTGTCTATAAATAATTGAGATACTAGTTTTACAGAACATTAATGTAATTATATTTATATAAAAGTGGAATTACTTGGTCATCAGGTCCACATATAATTTAGTTTAATATACGCTGATCACATTTCAAAATGGTAATAGAAATTCTCTCTCTTTGACTATGTAAAATATTGTCCAATTTTTGCATTTCTTGATAAAATTTATATTTTAAAACGACCACAATGATAAGCAAAAATTATTCAAATGGAATTTTAATGCAAATTTTTAAGTTATCATTCAGATTGAACTTTGGAAAATTTATACATTTTTTAAACTGCAAGTTTCTGTTCATCTTTCAAAGATTTCTTAATTTTTACTTGCCAAATGTGATTCTAAAGGGACAGAGAGAAAACATCACAGTATTTCTTTAAAGGAATTGGGTAGAACTGCATTGTGTATAGAGGGAAGCCTCTGTTATGAAATGTTATATTAAAATCTTGGCGATTGCCATGAATAGTTTTATGCAGTGGTCATTTGTTCCTGCATAGAAAATAACCTGTTGAATAAATGACATGTACTTGGATTCTGTGTCTTCCCTGTAGCAAAATATTAGGACAAAGAAAGAGTAACAAATATTACTGAGAAATTTCTAAGTGCCAAACTTATTATACACTTTATCTCACTGAATTTTTCTAGTAATCCCATTATTCATAGAGAGGCAGCATCAGAGGTTAATGAAGTGTCTCATGCTAACACATTTTAAGTGTAGCTTTCAGCTTAAGTTCCAGGCAATGCCAAAGCCCATATTCTTCATGCCGAAGCATGACACAGTGCTTCATGTTTTTCTTAAATAAGCTAAAAATTCTAAGCAGCAATTTCCTTGTACTCGGATAGTATTTCAGAAGTTGTTACAAAAGTCAAAATAAAGTTAGACTTTTGGCAAAAATGAAGCCAAATCTTCTCCCAAGGTAGCAAATGACTGCCCAGTGAGTGTACAGGTATCACTGTTGCTATAGGCCAAAGAAGAGAAGTGTCAACAATGGTAGATTGCTAGGTGGGTATAGAGAAGATAGCACTTGGGTATGTAAAAAATGCAGGGCAAGATTTATAGCCAGAATACTGGTCTAGGAAAAAGTGAGGTGGATATTACTATTGTGGATCCAGATACAAATGAAGGTTATGAATAGAAAGATCATTTTCCTCGTAAATTTTTCCTGAGGCATATGAACTATACTGTGTGCTTAAACATGTGACAGTGACATTTGTCTAGTTCTCAGAGGAATTATCCAGATGGTGATATTCAATATTATAAGTGGAGAAATTTTTACAAGAACAGCAAGTATTATTTCTTGCAGTAGCTAAAAGTGCAATGAGATACAAAGATTTTCTCTACCCCTT
Source organism: Hydrochoerus hydrochaeris (assembly GCA_004027455.1). Classification (NCBI taxonomy): domain Eukaryota; kingdom Metazoa; phylum Chordata; class Mammalia; order Rodentia; family Hydrochaeridae; genus Hydrochoerus; species Hydrochoerus hydrochaeris. The sequence continues at coordinate 74,830 of PVLA01006515.1, forward strand.
AAAAAACCCCTCTGAATGTGAAACTGAGTTTTTAGCAGATGTGTCAGGAAAAAAATATTCAAAAGCAAATTGAGGAAAACACAGCCAATGTTGCTTCCTGAAATCATTAGATGTGTATACAGGGAAAGAGTATTTCACAGAGATAAGAAAATGGCATTAGTGTTTTCTGATATAGAGTCATGGAAAAGTCTATTCAGTTTTTATGGCTAGATTAAGTTTCTGACCTTACAGAAAACACCAAAGACAGATAAGTGGATAGATAAAACATCCCATCAGAATTTAATTAAAAATACAATGAACATTGGTTTCATATTATCTAGATAAATTTCCAGTTTATTGTAATTTTGTGTAATGTTAGTAGACTTCACTGGAGTCAGGTCCTGCATTTGGCTGTAAGATATTTTCTGACAATGAGTCCAAGGGACAATCATTGGTTTCATTGAGAAATGAAGGATTTAACCTTCCATCAGACCATCTCTGTGAAAGGTATTGATTGAATTATAAGGCTAAAAAGTGCAAGGTAGAAAACTTATTATGTGGTAGAGATATTACATTCACAAAATCATCTGCCCTTTGCAATACTCCTATGAGGTAGGTAAAGAAAATTATTAACCCAATTATATAAAAAGGAAAACTGAAGTTCAGAATAGTAATCAGTTTACCTAAGATCAACTACTGAATACATCACAGAGCTGAAATGCTAATTCAAGTTTAAGTAACTTTGTAATGCGAACTCTTCACTAATCATCTATACGCTGAAATTCTATGATAGATGTCCTCTAATTTGATATGGAAGTTAGCTGGGAAGAAAAGGACAGAGAACAGAGCAATCATACCAGTTGTATTTGATTCTATCTTTGCTACTTAGTAGGAGTGAAATCATTAACGAATCATCTATCTTTCCTGAATGTTAATTTCTCAAATATCAAACACAGTCTATAAAAGTAGTTTTCTTGTAGGAGTGTAGATAGTGGTATAAGGCTGTGTAACATTGTGCCTGATAAAGTGTATGTTGATCTATTCAATATAGGCAAACAGACGGAGGCAGGAGGATCACAGAGAGTCTGAGGTCAGCCTGGGCTACATAGTGAGTTCAATGACAACTTGACTGTCATAGCAAGACTTTGTCTCAATAAATAAAAATGAACAAATATTCTCTCTGAAATGGTTGTGAAAATTTTTTTCAAATTTAATACACATTTCCATATAAATGGAAGCTATTTGAGGGTAGGTCCAAAGGTTTTTTAGTTTTTAAAGATTTTTCATTGGAGTCTAGCTACCAGATGCTCACTTATATCTTCTTACTGATGTGGAAGATTAATAGGAATTATTTTTTATTAATTTCATTATTGAAGGCTACCAAGCAAGCTTTAAAGATCTATTTGGTGTGCAAGGAGTCACTTATGATTTTGAGTGATTGTAAATTATTTTGCTTCTGATTTTTAAAATTTTATTGTACAGAGAATAAAACAAAAGAGGACAGAACAATGCAGATCAGAACAGAACAAAACAAGCAACACAGCACTTCACAACAAGACAATTGGATATCAACAGTAGCTACCATAATATCCCTTTCTTTGAAATAGAATATCAAACAATAATATCAAATATAACAAAACGGAATAAAAGCATTCAAGAGAATGAAACTATTAAAAGGCATTCTGAACCAAATAACAGAAAATGAACAATGGCTACTATAATATTTCATTTCCATGAAATATTTCTTTATATTATTACACATATTAAAATCAAGTAAGACACAATATGATAGAGCCAATGGTAATAGAAGAACAGAAGCATGTCAGGACTTCAAAACAAGATGATATTAAATCAGCAATGGCTGCCATAATGTCTTGTTTTCTTCAAAGTAGCTGTTCATACCATCACACAAAATAAGGTCAAATAAAACAGAATAAAACCATTCCAATCCAAGAAAGACAACATTACAAATCTTCAAAGCAATATGATGGGGATCCATTATTACCATAGAATCTTATGTAATATGTACTCTTACCTTTTCTTACCCTGGGGAGACTATGCAGTATTTATACATGTGAGTTTGATTTATTTCATTTATGAGTATGGTATCAAGTTGCATCCATTTATTTATAAATATCTCAATGTGATTATTCTTTATAGCTGAGTAGTACTCCATTGTATAAAAGTACTACAATTTTTTAATCCATTCCTCAGTTGATGGGCACTGAGGTTGTTTCCAAGATCTGGCTATTTCAAATTGTGCAGCTATAAACATGGGTGCACATGTATCGCTGTGGTATGATGTTTTCAGTTCTTCTGGGAATATGCCTAGGAGTGGAATAGCTGGGTCAAATGGGATTTCCAACCTCAGCTTTTTGAGGAATCTCCAGACTGACCTCCACAGTGGTTGCACCAGTCTACACTCTCACCAACAGTGCAGAAGAGATCCTTTTCCCCCACAGCCTCTCTAGCATTTGTTGTTGGTTGTTTTGTTGATCCTGGCCATTCTTTTTGGAGTGAAATGGAATCTTAGTGTGGTTTTAATTTGCATTTCTCTAATGACCAATGATGATGAACACTTTTTCCTGTATTTATTTGCCATTTGTATTTCTTTATCTTAGAACTGTGTGTTCATCTGGGATGCCCATTTTTGGATTGGGTCTTTGAATTTCGGGGGTCTGATATTTTTTCTTTATAATTTCTAGACAGAAGTCCTTTGTCTCAGGGACAGTTCGCTAAGATTTTTTCCCAGTTTGTGGGTTTTCTTTTCACTCTGTTGGAGATTTCTTTCAACATGCAGAAACTCTTTAATAAGACATGACCCTAGTTATTGATTCTTGGAAGTATTTTCTATGTAGTTTGGCTCTTGTTCATGAATTCTCTACCTACCCCTATGTCTTTGAGATTTTTACCTACTTTGTCTTCCAACAGATTTAGTGTTTCTGTTTTAATATTTAGATCTTTGATCCATTTAGATTTTAGTTTAGTACACGGTGATAGGCATGGGTCTAGGTTTAGTTTTCAACATATGCAAAGCCAGTTTTTCCAGCACCATTTGTTAAAGAGACTCATTCTTCCAGTGAACATGTTTGGCCCCAGAGATAAGGTGATTGAGTGTGTTTGTAATTGTATCTTCTAGTGTATTCCATTGATCTTCAGATCTTCTAGCCTATTCCATTGATCTTTAGATCTTCAGGTCTGTTTTTATTCCAGTACCATGTTGATTTTATTATGGTAGCTTTGTAGTATAACATCAAGTCAGGGATTGTGATGCTGCCTGCCTTGGCTTTGCTTCTTAGAATTACCTTTGCTATTCTAGGTTTCTTCTGGTTCCAGATGAATTTCAGGAGTGATTTCTCTAGATCTATGAGATATGTTAGTGGTATTTTCATTGGGATTGCATTGAACCTGTATCACAATTTTGGGAGAATGGCCATTTCCACATTTATTCTTCCTATCCATGAACAAGGGATGTCTTTCCATTTTTTGAGGTCCTCTTTGATTTCTTTTTTCAGGGTATTATAATTTTCCCTGTAAAACTCTTTTACATATTTCATTAGATTAATTCCTAAGTATTTCATTTTTTTTGGCTGCTAGTGTGAAGGGTGTTGCTTCTCTTATTTCTCAGTGATTTTATTGTTAATGTATAAGAATGCTATTGATTTTTGAGTATTGACTTTGTATCCAGCTGCATTGCTGAATTTATTTATTATATCTAGGAGACTTTAGACAGAGGTTTGGGGGTCTTCTATGTAGAGTATCATGTCATCTGCAAATAATGATAATTTAAGTTCTTCTTTTCCTATCTTTACTTCTTTTATTTCTCTCTCTTGTCTAATTGCTCTGGCTAGTATTTCCAGTACTATATAGAATAGGAGCAGTGATAAGGGACATCTTTGTCTTGTGCCTGATTTCAAGGTAAAGGCTTTCAGTTTTTGGCCATTTAATATGACATTGGCTGTTGGTTTGTCATGGATGGCCTTTATCATATTGAGGTAAATACCATCTATTCCAATTCTCTGTAAGGTTCTTATCATTAATGGGTGTTGGATCTTATCAAAAGCTTTTTATGTGTCTATAGAAATGATTATGTGATTATTGCTTTTGGCTCTATTGATATGGTGGATTACATTTATTGATTTACTTACGTTGAACCATCCCTGCATGCCTGGGATGAATCCCACTTGATTGTGGTGTATAATCTTTTTGATGATTTGCTGCATCCTGTTTGCCAATATTTTATTGAGAATTTTTGCGTCTATGTCCATTAGGGAGATTGGTCTGTAGTTCTCTTTTTTAGTTGGGTCTTTCTCAGGTTTTGTTACTAGAGTAATATTTGCTTCTAGGAATGACTTAGGGAGAAGTGCTTCCCTTTCAATTTCATTGAACAGTTTGAGGAGTGTCAGCATTAAGTCTTCTTTGTATTTCTTGTAGAATCCCACAGTGAATCCGTCTGGGCCTGGGCTCTTCTTTGTTGGTAAGGACTTAATTACATTAATAGAAAAGGTTATTCAGCAGTTTTACATCTTCTTGACCCAGTTTTGGTAGTTCATATGTTTCTAGGAATCTCCATTTTTTCTGTGTTATTGAACCTATGAAAGTAGAGGTTTTTGAAATAGGTGTTGATGATCTTCTGTATTTCCACAGAATTGGTAGTGATTTCACCTTTTTCATTCCATATTGCATGAATTTGAAAAAAAGTCACAAATGTGCATTATTTTCTTTATTAGGGAGCTACCCATGCATGAATACGATAATGCATCTTTTTTTTTTTTTTTTTGTACTGGGGATAGAACTTGCAACCTTGTGCTTATCAGACAAGCACTTGAGCCACTGAGCTAAATCTCTGGCTCATGATAAGGCAACTTAATAGATTTTTCTGTACCCAAATACAGTAGTGGGTATAAGAATCATTGCATCTATCCAACTAGAAGTTATGGTGTTTTTATCACCAAAATTATTCTTAAATATACAGGTAGTGTTTGGTCCTTGATTCATTTAAATCATTTATCCATTCATTACAGAAGTGTTTACTGGATAACATATTTATTCCTTAAATCCTCAGAATAGTGATAAGAATTGTTTTTGAAAAAACAGTCTGATAAAAGTAAAAACATGTAAGCCCTGTAAAAACAGAAGGTATATACAATAGTGGAAATAGCTAATGTGTATGTCAGAAACAGCATAAATGAAACAAGATTTTACTTGACTGATTAAGGAAATTGTTTGCAGAGATAAAGCAGTTGTGTTGTGTTATGTGAAAGAGATGGCAAAGTACCAAAAAAGGAATGAGGCTAGAGAGAGAAAAGAACACTGCAGGCAGAACATCCGGCAAAAGAGGAGTCAGGGTGTTAATAGACAACTTGGCCAGGCCAATATATCTTTCATTATGCATTGTGTTTTCATTTTATGAAAAAATAAAACAAATATTCATAACCAAATATTAAGACAATAATCATAGCCATTACACTGTCTGTCATTATTTTAAGAATACTTAATACAAAATAAATCAGAAAGATTCTTTAGAAAAAGAAACAATAATACACAAACTTTCTTTTCAATGAACTAAGATAAACAATTAGCATAAATGAAATAAATTAGCATATATGGTGAAACATTTTAAAAACCATGGAATATGTAATTTGGTAAAGTGTTTGAACTTCTCCTTACTTCTTATTTATCTGTCTTCTATTTTGCTCTTGGGAAGCCACTGAAAGTTTGGGGCAAGGTGAATACTATGGTAGGAAAGTGATTTACAAAGGTAAATGCAGGTATATTATGGAAAAACAATGACAAGCAGGAAAAAGAGGATAAGGGAAGCCCACTGGGTTATTGAACCATTTTAAGACAATGTGAATAAAGTATATAAATTGGGGAATGGACTGATAACAATGATATAGCAGAGTGGAGTCTATGGAACTTGGTATCAGATTTTAGGATAATATAAGAGTAAACATAATCTCTCCCAAGCTATGAGTCTTAGTGATATAGAAATGGTATCAGCACAGATGCAATAGGAAGAAGAGGAGTAAGAAAAGATAAATTGTCTTTTAGATGGTACACTTGGAATATACACAGATAGCCATGATTCTGCTGCTGGGAAAAGTGTTACACAGCTTTGCTTAGAGACGAAGTTTTCCTACTGCCTGTTTCCAAGCAGCTAACCTCTTTGGAAGCTAGTGCATGGATTTTAGAAAATCCAGATTCTATGCCAGCAGGAGCATATTGCAATAGGAATTCACATTTTATCTTTAATTGACACAAAATGGCAGCAAATAACATAATTGGTATTCTGGTGGCAAAACCAAGCCAGTAATCATTTGGAGACAACAGTCTGGAGTTTCTACCTGGTTACATAATTTTTGTCAATACAAATAAACACAAATGCAGCAGGTAATGTTGGCATGTGAATAATAATGCCTCCTTTCAAATTCTGACTAGGGTGTGTTTGCTTGTTTATTGCTTCTTTTCTGATTTTGGCATGTTATGTGGCATGAGAATCTCTATTCCAGCCTCAGGAGAATCAAACAAAGTTAACTTAGATGATTTACCTAGAGATTCCCAAAATAAATATAAGCAGAAAAAAATAATGCTATATGTGTACCTGAATTAGAACAAAGTATTATTTTTCTGAGGGGTGAATTAGTTGGCATCATTTTCTTTTATAATTGTTTCTTCAACACAATTGGTACAGTAACAGCAAGAGATCCTTAAGCTATGTTAGAAGAGACTGCCTTTTCCAGCAGTCCGCTCTGGCATCACTTGTGATTTTCTCTGCAGATGCAAATCATCTTGCTCTTGAGCTTGTGCTGACCATGCAGAAAAGAATCATTTAGTTGCTCAGCAGCCTCAGATTGTTCTTATGGTAAATATGCATTTACTGGTGATGCCCACATTTTTTTATATCATGTGTTTCAGGGAATAACATCAGATCAACAGGAAAGCTTGGTTTTATAAGACCACTGGTGAATTTTTGCTACCTTGCCTACTCACGCAAGTGACCTTCTGCCTTAGCTTCTATGCCCAGCACCACTTAGGATCATCTCTTGCCTTCCTGCTCTTTGCATGTCTGTGGCTGTAAGAAGGGGGGCTTCACCCCTGCAGCTGCCTGTGCTTAGCCTTCAGCATCAACCCAGGCTTGCTCCTTACCATCTGCTTTGAATCAAGTCACATTTGGCTTTGGATTTTAATGCTGTTGTTTCCCTGCCCTATGTGGGACGATGTCACTTTTGCCAGTGATGATTTTCTCTGACTCACATTGCCACTGAAAAGATTGTTCTGTCCTAGACACAGCTTTCTTATCTGTTAAATGGAAAAATTGTAGACTAGACTAGAAGGAAGAATATTTTCTCTGAATCACTATTTCTTTTGCTGAATAAAATGATTGAGATTATGGGGTTTTGGTACCATGTAGGAGCAGTCTTATTTCACAATTATTTATATATCTCTTCCCCAAAACAAACTGTAAATATTCTAGATTATAAGAATAAAAATATTCTAGAAGCTCATAAGCACAGTTAAAGAACATTGAGATCCAAGATATATTAAATGTGTGATTCATAATTGTAATATCATCAGACAGTGCCCATCAGTCACATTTAAACATCCCCAGAATCAGGAAACTCACTGCTTACCAGTAATCCCATGCCATTAGTGGACATGTTTCACAGTTTGGAAAGTTTTTTCATATAGAAGCATTTTCTTCCTCCCAAATTGTATTTTTCCTTATTTTATTTATGCTGTATTTATTATTTTACTTTAAAAAAGTTTTTCCTCTAGTTTTCCATTTTTGTTCATTACTTGTATATAATGGGAGCCTGGATTAAAAATAGGATTGCCTCTAGAAATCACACTTGATTGGATGCCGAATTTGCTGTTTTTGTTTATTACTTTAATAACTATATGAGCCATTCTCAGGAGAATAGAAATCATCAAAATTATGTTTTAAACATTCAATATCCTAAACCATCTGCTCAGCCCAGAAGAGACAGGATTGATGGACAGGACATGAGCAACTTTTTTTTTTTTTTCACAAATGAATCCCAAAAGAATAGATTTCCAGTAAGCAAATAAGATTCCCCATAGATTCCTGATGGGACTTGGCAAGTTTGTTTTGCTATGACAATAAGAGCTGAGGGATTTGTTAGGTGGTCATTGAATTTGTCAATCAAAATCTAATACAAATGGATGGTTCTTATGAAAACACAAAAGGGCAGGGTACAATAATAACAAAATCTTTCAATTATAGAATGTTGCAGTAAGTAGCATTTCGAGGATAATTAAGATATACCTAAACTTTAAAAATAAGTTTTGTTCTCTGCTCCTGAACACCTTCCTGGCAGAGACCTGAATCCCACATGAACAGTAGATCCACTTATGAGTAAATCTGATTATAAGAAAGATTTTCTTTTGTTGAAATGTCATGAGACATTTTGTCAAGAGTCATATGGTTCTCTTTAGTTTCTGTTATTTAGACCAAGTTACTCACATTGTCTTATTTATTTGTGCATCTTGTACTTTTCTATTTGATAAAAGTATTTTTAGTTGTTTATTTTGTGTAGAACCACAGTACAAACCCTGAAATGTGCAACAGTAGCTAAAATATTATAGGTTTATGCTATAATGGTACTTGGAATATATTTCTAGAAGTGATTGAAAAATTGCATAATAACTCTAAAGTTTCGAATTGTAATGGATCTTATAAAGTAAAACAATTGGAATTTATGAAATTATATATTAGGGTAAAGGGACCAAATGATGGTAGCATAGAGTTGGTAGTGTAGACAAGAAACTTTCTGAGAAAGTAAACTTGAAATGTGAAGAATGAGTCATTTTTAACTAAGTGTGAGTCAGGAGTTTAAACAGTCAAGAGCCGTGTCCTCTGGAACAGGGGATGGCCTGTGACAGGAGTTTGAATTGGACAGAATCAGGACAAAGATGCTCACCATTACAACTTGGCAGCACACTGCTGCTCTGTCTCCAGTGTCTGTTCACACATCTTGGTATCCTTCAGCCTTTCCTGACTTGACAAGACCTCCAGACCTCTCTCTCATCACTATGTTCACTCTTCTCTGTCAATACTCAACTTGTCATTTTCCCCTTTACCTGTTGATGAGAACACAGTACTATGGTTTGCATAAACATACTAAAAAAATTGGTGCTTCTGAGTCCCAAACTAAATAATTACATTACAATTCAAATTCTAAAAACTAAACTAAAAATAAAATAGACTACCATATATTTACCGGAGTAACCATCAGTATCACTGCTGGTTTCATGATGGAAGAGCTGTCAAGTTTCTTTATTTTCCCTCCCCTTGATAATATTTTAAAAGGTGAAAAAGAAACAAAGCTGAGAGATTTAGAATCTATGTCCAAGTAACTTTAGCCCACAAAAAAACAATATTTTGATTTAGGACAAAAAGTGATGGAACAAAAGAACTCTTTCACTAACTTCTACAAACTTTACATTATAAGAGTATCTTTTTTTTAAAGATCACCTCATTTCTCTCCACTTGAAGCTCTTTGGGGACTATTTCTTTTCATAAATAGTTCCCACACTTGACTGGAAAATGTCACCACTGGCAATGAATTATTCCAGGTAGACCAAATGCCAAGCAGCTACTGGAGAGCTCTGGAGATTTTAGTCTAATGGAAAAAAGGAAATACCTGAAGGGGACAAGGTTGATCCAGTAAGTAAATTTGACTGGCATTAAGTATTTAATGTGATGGTTAGCTCTGTGAAGTGAGTACCTCAAATGCATAATGGCATAGCATCTATTTGGGTTTTACTATAACTCTGACAAGCCCCAACCAGGTTGCATAGCATTAAATTGTAAATGACAAGTTCTGATAGACCTGTCAACTTGAGAAGGTTTACTTTAAGGCAAGGAGAACATGCTGCAGGTTTCTTTATTAATAAGGTAATGTTCAGTTAGAGACAGAGAAAAGGCAATGTGATATAGTCAAGGGCTTTGGGATTAGCCACAGCTGGGTGTGAGCTACTGGTCCTGTTAGTGCACTCCTTGAGGAAATTACTTCACCTTTCTGAGTTTCAGTTTACTAATGAGAAAAATGGCAACAACCTATGTATCAAGCTGTATAATGTAAGATGCCAAGAAAACAATCTCTGGCATCAAGATTTATATTCAGATCTTTTATTGTGGCCTATTCTTAGGAAGGGCAACTAAAGGAGAGTGAGGGAATTGTACTGAATTGAGAGAAAATTTTGAGGGTTTTTCCACCTTCCTTCAATCATTTTCAGTAATAACCATTCAGTTTTCAGAGCTCAGGAGAAGAGAGAAAGACAAACATTGCTGTAGGCTGTGTTTCTTGGAAATAGAATAGGAGTTGAAATTTCAGTGCCATTTTACTGGAGTGTAGTTTCAGTTTGGCCACGTGTGAGTGATCAAGGGACATGGGTTTTGGTCAAAAAAATGTTAATCTTCAACCCAACTGTGACTGAGGATTCAGCTCATTTGAAGTGAAGGACACATGAATGAAACTTCAAAGCTATCTCATATTAAAGTGACAGAGCTAGGTCCCGGTCAACTGTTGTGACTGGTCATTGGATACGGGCTGCCTTCGTGGATATTACTTTGGACAAAACAGCTGCTCTAGGACAATTGTAATTTCCAGAGGTAATATCGGCTATGCACAATAGGCAAACAACACTCTTGGCAACCAGAAGTGAGTACTGTAGTTCTAAATAATCTAATTTGGCTCCAACTGGATCCATTAATTTATGTAATATATTTGTGTTATCTGGAACAGATTTTCCTGGATCCTGTTTGGTCACATCCTAGGGACATTTACTAGAGGAAGTTTGGTGTATTTGTACATATTTAATGAATATTCGTTATTACTTTTGGTGTGCTAAGGCTATGATAAATAGGAACTAGCTTTCTCTGATGTCTGCATGGCATGTCTATCTATGACAATGTTTTCATGTGATAGGAAAATGTCAATACATTTCCTCTGGCTTCAATTATAGGTGGTTATAATTAAAGATTTTGCTTTTGATTACTCACATGTTATATAGGAGTGGCAATAGGGCAGATAATAAAGATAAAACAGAATCAAGAGTACTGAATACACAAATGGATTATTAAAATTTGATACTGCCTCCTACTTCTTTCAAGCCCAGGTGGGCATCCTCAATCACTGTACAATCTACCTTCTCCATTTCTGAAGTTGTACTCCTGAAAATGAATAATATATGAATTACATAAGGAGTTGCGAGGAGGGGATGAACTTGTTCAGTCAGCAAAATATTACTTTGTACATTGTAGGACTAAGTGAGGAAACAAATAAATTATCTATTGCTAGCCCTACTGTGTGCCAGATTCTGAAGGATATTTTTCCAAATACCACATTCCATCAATTCTTCATAACCACTTTGTGAATTTAAAGTTATCTTTAATTTAATGGGAACATAAGAGCCTTGGAGCCTTCTACTAAGACTTCAAGAATGTTTTATTCAAATTCAGTACTATCAAAATATAAAAACTTGTACCTTTTTCTCTCCACTGAACCTTTTCCATATCTTATTTTGTGTCAACAATGTTTATAAATTGTGATAATTTTCATTATTAGAAAACATGACACTACTAAACAGCTGTGATGTTTAGACAGTCATACTTGCAAATAGGTCTAATTTCTTAAATTAGTTGAGTGGGCATGAGCTATATAACACAAATAGATGCTTATATTTCCCTTGATTACTCTGCTGTGGTTTGAGAACACAATTTTTCTTTAATGTACTCTGATTCCCCACCCCCGCCACTCTGCTTATTTTGCTCATCTTATTTTTTTTTAATTTTTTCTATTTTTTTTTTTAAGAAATCAAAGATGTGTTTAAGCTCTGTGACAAGCACTTTCCAAGGCTATAAAACTTTAGTAATGAAGAAGACAATTAGCAGTGGGAGGCAAAATTCTCAGACTGTGTGTACTGGCCTTTCTGAGGAAGTGAGCTTGAACTGACACTTGATATTGGGTCGAACCAGATGTAAAGATTTAAGGAAGCACACTCAAGGTTTAGGAGACAATTGCAAAAGTCTTGTTACAGGAGTGACTTACTGAGACATCCTTTGAAGGTCAGTGTGGCTGGGTCATATTTACAGAGCAAGGTTGGATAAAAGGTAGGGTTAGGAATGTAGAAAACCTACAAATCATTGTTTGGAAGCATTGGAATATTTTAAGCATAAGGATTAAATTTAAAAATCTATTTCTCTTAAAAACATCCCTCTAGCTGTTAAGAAGCATGGGTAAGGAGTCCAGGTGAAAGTTTACTGACATAATCCAGGCACAAGATAGTCATAACTTTGGCTCCTATGGAACATACAAAAATAGGAAGAATATAGTACATTTTAGAATTAGAAGATTTTTTGATACTGGAACAAAAAGGTTCATTTTATAAAGTATGAGGCAAAATAATTTGCATTAGTGTAGCAAATGGGAATTTAAGGTGTCATCTGTAATAGGTATTTCCAGTTTGTGCTGGATTAGCCTAAAGACTGGGTTCTCATCTAGTTTGAGAACAATTGGTGTGCTGAATACACACTTGTTATTCCAAGACTGAAGAAGAAAGAGAAAATAGAATTCAGAGCCCCCATGTGCATCAGTCCTCCCAGGGTGAGATGAGTGGAAGGGGCTGGTTCCTTTTGGAAAGAAAGTACTTGGCAGAAGTCCAAGTACTGAGTGTAACTAAAGGGGTTCTATGTGATATGGTCATAAACATATAGTGAATATTTAAAATTGAAACATTATTAAATATTGCTATTAATCTCCTTTAAATTATTATTCCTCCCCTCAAACACACTTCTTCCATCATTCTTGCCCTTTTCTGAAGTCCTCCTTTCGTGAGTGGTTTTATGAGTTGTGATAAAAAATATGGTGAATGCTGATACCAAGTGCCATCCAGTGGGCAAGTAGGCTCATAAATAAATGCTGCAGATAACAGGAAGCAGGGAGATAGAGCTTTCTTACAGGGGAAGGGAATTGTGAGACTAAAGGGAAGGGGGAGGGAGAAGAGCAGAAAGGATTAAAAAAAAGAATTAAGATATGTAGTTATGTAAATTCACCAACTGCACATGAGCAATATTAACATTATATGCTGGAAATATGTGCTAATAAAAAATTGCAGTGTGTTCTCCTCCACCTTGTTCATCTGATCTGACACCTTGTGACTTCCAGGTCTCCTCTAAAGTCAAAATAAACATGAAAGGAAATTTTTTTTGAATTCATAATTAGTTCAGAACATAGAAGCAGTCACAACAGCATAACTAAAAACACTCATTAAAATGAACTTCAAGAACTTCTTAGGAAAGCAGCAATAATGATGTGGTAAATGTGTCCAAAGTGAGGGATAATAACTTGAGGGATTTAATGGCAATGTGTATTTTACTGTAAATTTTAAAAATAAAATATTTTCCAAAGCTGTCATACAATTTTAAGAAGAGTTACTCACGTGGAGAGTAGATAGTGGAAGAAACTAGCGAGATTATACTGGACAGGAAATAGAGTATATCATATCGTTATTTTTTTCTTTTTTTATTTAAAGAGAAAAAAAGAAGAAAAATGTAGAAATATTACAGAATTTCAAGAAAAGAAGATAAACAGTAACAAGTCACTAGTTGATAAATTACATATTGTTCTTTTAGAAATAGTTATTCAGGTTACAGAATTAAAGCACACAAAGTGGACACTAAAGCACTGAGAGTGCAAACATCTGTTCAACAATCCAACAAGAACCTAGAAATATGGTCATCAATCCCACACACCTAAGCATACATGCAGCTATATCTTTTATAGCGCTTCCTATTTCCTCTTTTTTTATAATAGCAATCATACATTTTTAAAATTTCATTTAAAGAGAAGAGAAAAAAGAAACAAAACAGAAAAAAGGGTAGCAACAATACAGAATTCTAAAAGAAAGAAAGAAAAAGGAGAATGAGAAAAAGATCCACCAAAAAAATCAGTAATTTATAAATTACTTACTGTCATCCTGGATGTAGTTGTTCAAGTTACAAAGTTAAAGAGTACATAGTATATATTCAAACAGTCAGACTACAAACAATTCTGCTCAGAGATCCAACAAAGATTCAGCAATATGGTCATCTATTTTACACACTCAAACATACATGCAGTTATATCCCTTAGAGCACTTTCTTTTCCTCTCTTTTTTACAATAGCAATTAAAAATTTTGGTTTTATTACTCTTGTAGTTCTTACTTTTTACACTAGAGACACAATATGATATTTATAAATATGATTCTTATTTATTTCATTAATGAGGATAGTCTCAAGTTGTCTCCATTTACCCATGAAGGCCTCAAGATCATGGTTTTTTATAGCTGAGTAATATTCCATTGTATAAAAATGCCACATCTTTTTTATCCACTCTGCAGTTGATGGGCATCTTTGTTGTTTCCAAGATTTAGCTATCACAAATTGTGCAGCTATGATCATGGGTGCACATGCATCACTGTGATATGAATTTTTCAGTTCTTTGGGGAAAATACCCAGGAGGGGGATAGCTGGATTGAATAGGGCTTCCAATCCTAGTCTTCTGAGAATTCTCCATATGGATTTCCATAATGGTTGCACCAGTCTACATTCCCACCAACAGTGGAGCAGTGTTCCTTTTTCCCTGCAGCCTCACCAACATTTGTTATCAGTTGATTTCTTGATGGCAGGTATTCTTTCTGGAGTAAGGTGGAATCTCAATGCTGTTTTAATTTGCATTTCTCGAATGACCAGTGATGGTGAACATTTCTTCAGTATTTATTTGCCATTTGTATATCTTCCTCTGAGAACTATGTGTTCATCTCAGATGCCCATTTTTGGAGAGGGTCTTTGATTTTGGGGGGCTTGATGTTTTTCAATTGTTTATATATTCTGAACACAAGTCCTTTGTCTGAGGGGTTGCTGGTTAAAATTGTTTCTCACTCTGTTGGTTTTCTTTTCACTCTGTGGGTGATTTCTTTTGAAGTGCAGAAACTTTTCAATAATGTGAAATCCCATTTGTTGATTCTTTGAAGTGCTTCCCGTGCAGTTTGCGTTTGGTTCATGAATTCTCTGCCTACCCCTATGTCTGCAAGACTTCTACCTACCTTGTCTTCCAGTAGATTTAGTGTTTCTGGTTTAATATTGAGGTCTTGGATCCATTTAGACTTTAGTTTTGTGCATGGTGATATGCATGGATCTAGTTTCAGTCTTCGGCCTGTAGAGAACCAATTTTTCCAACACCATTTATTAAAGAGACTATCCTACTTCCAGTGAACATATTTAATCCCTTTGTCAAATCTCAGGTGGCTGAGTGTCCTTGTAGTTGTGCTTGCATCCTCCAATCTGTTCCATTGATCCTCAGGTCTATTTCTTTGCCAGTACCAAGCTGATTTTATCACTGTGGCTTTATAATACTGTTTGAAATCAGGAATTGAGATGCCCCCTGCCTGCTTTTGTTGCCTAGAATTGCCTTTGCTATTCTATGTTTTCTCTGTTTCCAAATGAATTTTAGTAGTGCTTTCTTTAGATCTGTGAGGTATGTCAATGGTATTTTGATTGGGATTGCATTAAAACTGTATAACAGTTTTGGGAGTATAGCCATTTTCACAACATTGGTTCTTCCTAGCCAAGAGCAAGGAATGTCATTCCATATTCCAATATCCTCTTCAATCTCCTTTTTCAGCATAGTATAATTTTCAGCATATAGGTCTTTTGCATTTTTATTTAGGTTGATTCCTAAGTATTTCTTTTTTTACATGTTATTGTAAGGGGCGATATTTCCATAATTTCTCTCTCAGTGAGTTTTTTGTTTGTGTACAGGAATGCTATTGATTTTTGAGCATTGACTTTGTATCCAGCTACACTGCTGAACTTGTTTATTACCTCTAGTAGTCTTTTAATGGAGTTTTTTTTGGGTCTTCTATATAGAGTATCATGTCATCTGCAAATAATGATAATTTAACTTCTTCCTTTCCTATCTTTGCTCCTTTTATTTCTCTCTCTTGTCTGATTGCCCTGGCTAGTGTTTCCAGAACTATGTTAAAAAGGCATGTTGGCCGTGGACATCCTTGTCTTGTTCTTGATTTTAAAATGAAAGCTTTAAGTTTTTGTCCACTTAGTATAATGTTGGCTGTTGGTTTGTCATAGATGGCCTTTATAAGGTTGAGGTAGATGCCATGTATTCCAAGTTTCTGAAGGGTTTTTATCATGAACATGTGTTGGACTTTGTCAAAAGCTTTTTCTGCATCTATTGAGAAGACCATGTGGTTTTGTTTTTGGCTCTGTTGATGTTGTGTATTACATTTATTGATTTGTGTATGTTAAAGCATCCCTGCATTCTTGGAATGAACCCCACTTAGTCATGATGTATAATCTTCTTGATGATTTGCTGCATTCTATTTGCCAGAATTTTGTTGAGGTCATTAGTGAGATTGGCCTATAGTTCTCTTTTTTGGTTGGATCTTTCTCTGGTTTTGGTATCATAGTAATACTTGCCTCCAGGAATGATTTAGGGAGGACTGCTTTTTTCTCAATTTCAATGAAGAGTTTACGGAGTACTGGCATCAAATCTTCTCTAAATTTCTTATAGAATTCAGCCGTGAATCTATCAGGACCTGGACTTTTCTTTGTTGGTAAGTTTTTAATTACATTTTCAATTTCAATATCTGATATTGGGTTGTTCAAAATTGCTATATCTTCTTGGTTAAGCTTTGGTAGTTGATATGTTTCTAGAAATCTGTCCATTTCCTCTGTGTTTTCCACTCTATGTGAGTAGAGATTTTCAAAGTAGGTATTCATGATTTTTTGAATTTCCATGAGATCTGTAGTAATTTCTCCCTTTTCATTTCTTATTGCATGAATTTGGGTTTTTTTTTCTTTCTCTTAATAAGTTTAGCTAGGGGCTTGCCAATTTTGTCTATTCTCTCAAAAAACCAGCTTTTCATTCATTAATTCTTTGTATTGTGTTTTTAGTTTCAATTGCATTGATTTCTGCTCTAATCTTTACAATTTCCTCTCTTCTATGAGCTTTGGGTTTAGCTTGCTCTTCTTTTTCTAGATGCTTGAAATGAAGCATTATGTTGTTTATTTGTGCTCGTTATGTTTTCTTGATTTTATGACAGTTTATTGCTATATATTTCCCTCTTAAGACTGCTTTCATTGCATCCCACAGATAACAGTATGTTGTATTTCTGTTCTTCTTGAATTTCATCTGTAGCACACTGGTTGTTCAAGAGGCTTTTATTTAATTTCCATGTATTTATGCAAGTTTTATCATTTCTTTTGCCATTAATTTCCAATTTCATTTCACTATGGTCAGATATTATGCATGGTATGATTTCAATACCTTTGCATTTACTTAATAATGTTTTATGGGGTAATATATGGTCTATTTTGGAGAATGTCCTATGTGCAGCTGAGAAGAATGTGTATTCTGATGTGGTTGGATGGAACACTCTGTAAACATCTACTAAGTCCAATTGCTCACAGGTATGATTCAGTTCTGTTATTTCTTTGCTGACTTTTTGTCTAGTTGATCTATCTCTTTGAGACAATGGGCTGTTAAGATCTCCTATTATAATTGTGTTCTTGTGTATTTGGTTTTTCATGTCCATTAGTATCTGTCATATAGTTGGGTGCTCCTGTATTTGGTGCATATATAAATTTATAATTGTTACTTCTTCCTCTTGAATTTTACCACTAACAAGTATGTAGGGACCTTCTCTATCTCTTTTAATCATTTTAGGTTTGCAGTTCATGTTGTCTGCAAATAGAATAGCTAGCCCTGCTGTTTCTGGGTTCCTGTTGCATGGAATACTGTTTTCCATCCTTTGACTTGAGTTTCCTTTTGAGTCAGATATGTGTTTTGTATACAGTATATTGCGGGGTCCTGTTTCTTGATCCGTTCTGTCAATCTATTTCTTTTTATAGGTGAATTGAGGCCATTTATATTTATTGATATCACTGATATGTACTGGCTTGACTTGCCATGCTATGTTCCAGTTGTTTGCTTTCTGCTTTTCCCCTTATTTAATTGCTTATCCTTCATGGTGGTTTCTTTCTATTGTTGTTTTGGGGATTGTGGTCACTTTTATCTCTGTGTAGTATATCTTTCAGTACTCTTTTTGGGTTGGTTTTGTGGATTGAATTTCTTCAGTTGCTCTTTGTCATGGAAGTATCTTGTTTCTCCATTAAATTTGAATGAAAGTTTTTCTGGGTACATAGTCTGGGTTGAAGGTTGTTCTCCTTCAGGGCTTGAAATACCTCACTCCAAGCTCTTCTTGACTTGAGGGTTTGTGCTGAAAAGTCTGCCATGATTCTAATGGGCTTTCCTTGATAGGTGAGTTGTGTTTTTTCTCTGACAGCTTTTAATATTCTCTTTTTATACTGTATGTCTGAGATCTTAATTCTTATGTGTCTGGGTATAGATTTATGTTGGTTGTGACTGTTTGGTGTTCTGTATTACTCACTTATCTGCATATCAGTTTCTTTCCCCATGTTTGGGAAATTTTCTGCTATTACTTTTGTAAATAACTTATGTATGTCATTTGCCTGGACTCCTGTATCTTTGCTATATCCATTATTCTTATATTGTTGCTCTTGGCATCATCATGAAGCTTCTGGATTGTCATTTCATGCTGCTTTGTTATTTTTAAAAGTTCTATCCTTTCCTGATTACTAACTGTGATCCTGTCCTCAAGGTCCGAAATCCTCTCCTGAGCTTCCTTTAGGCAGTTTTGCACACTTTCAATAGAATTTTTTGTTTCCTGGATGTGTCTTTGAGTTTGTTTCATGAATTCTGCTTGTTTTATGTATTGTTTATTCAAAGTTTCAATCAGTTTCCCATGCTCATGCACTTTTTTGTCTAGTTCTTCTTTAGCTGCATTCAACAACTCCTTTACTAAAGTTGTTATTTCTATCTTTACTTGGGAGACTACTTCTAATTTGATTTCCTCTATAGCCTGATGCAGTTGTTTTTTTTATTTCACTTGCTATCTTTTCAGAGATTCTCAGTGTGCTGCTTTTGGGGTCCTCTATTTCAATGTCTCCTATATTTGATTCTGGTGAACTATATGTTTGAGACTGCATTTTGCTTTTTCATTTTGTCATTTTCACTCTGCCTGGTGTTTTCTATGTGTAGGAGGTGATCACACACACTGTTTTCAGACACACCAAAGTCTTACAGTTAGTTGGAGGGAGTTTTACTAGTGGCCCTATTTTTCCCATGTACACCTCTATTTTAGAGGTATACTCACCACACTGATACAGTTAATCTGCTGTAGTCCAAAGTTCACCACCTGAGCAAAGTTCCAAATTTTGTCTCACTAACTGTAGCCTGCTGAGATCTTCTGATGTGGGTGGGCCCTCGGTGGTGGTTCTGGGTAGCCTCGTCCTAAGGTGGTAAATCAAAATATCCTGATGATATCCTTCTCAGCTAAAACAACTTGCTCTTCCTCCCCCAGGGCCAGACCTCTGCATTGGGTCTAGGCCTTAGAGAGCTCCCTCTTGGACCAGAGACTAAATTGGAATCCTATATCATATCTTTAAATAAAGAAAAAGGAGAAGTGTGAAAAAAATGCTGATTGGAAAAAAATTACAGAATTCTAGGTTTTAGAACATAGTTATAAATTTTGGATATAATTTGCTAATTGGGAACATAAATATTCCTGTAGTTATGGAAGACTAATTTTTTTCTAAGTATGAGGACACTATGGTTAAACAGCCATCATACTTTGATTTGAAAAATAACAATTATATATACTTATGAGGCAAAATGCATTATTTTTTTACATGATTTCATTTTTGGAATGTAAAATGTAACTAATATATTCATCACCTCTAATATTTATAATTTCTTTGTGATGAGAACATTTAACAACTCTTTTTTTATCATTTTGAAAAGGTTATTATTAACTATGATATGGTATTACCTAACAAGATATGATGGAACAATGGATTAATGGATATAAAAAGGTGAATGACTAATCACTGGTTTTTTTCATAGCTTAAATTAGGCTAGTTGTGAGGCATAATGAAAAGAGTTCTTTTCCAGTACAACCAAGTATAGGGTCAGGATAAAATTGTTATTTCTCAGTATCTGTGAATATCTTACTTTCTTATTTTTGGGGCAAAATATCTGATACACAGGAGTTAGAGGAGAGGTTTATTTAGGCTTACAGTTTGAACAGGTTTCAGTCCATAGTTGGCTAGTTCTAAGGCAGGGTGGCATGTCAGAGGGGCATTGTAGAGGAGAAATAGTCCGTAGCAGGGCAGACAGAAAACAGATACATATATCCTTTTAGGCCATGCCCACAGTGACCCCACCTCTTCTTACCAGGCTTCACTTAGCATTGCACTCAGCATAAGTCCATCAGTGGACTAATACAGTGATGAATATTACATATCCATGATCCATTTATACCCTAAAAGCCCTACCTATGAGTGCACAAGAGTTTGGAGAACATCTAGATATAAACAATAATAATGAGGTTCATAAACAAAAAAGATGGACTACAGCCTACATGTGTTGGTATTTACATCAAAAATTCTGAGGGGAGACAATGCTGGATGAGGCATAAAAAATTTACTTGCTGTATTACTAAAAGGGCAATTGGTTATAATTAGGCCTGTTACAAAATCCAAGTTTAACAAACAGGAGAGGGAGACTTTTTTATTATATGGGACTTATGTGACTACAGATGACAATTATAAACACTGGAAAAACTTATTCTAAGAGCTACTCTTTTTTATTTTTTAAAATTGCAAAACAGAAAAAAGGATATAAATGATACAGAATTTTAAAAATCACAGTAAGAAATCACTGATTAATATATTACATATTGTTATCTTAGAAGTAGTTGCTCAAGTTACAAAATCAAAGCATAAAAAATGAACAATCAAACAATGACAGCACAAACTATTCTGGTTGATGACCTAACAAAATATTAGTAGTGTGGTTATCTATCTTGCACACTTAAACACACACAAAGTTATATGTATATACCTATAAGTTGTTCTTTCCTTTTGAGCACTTTCTTCCACTTTAATTATTGAAGACAATGGAAAAGTAAGTTGTCATGATTCTCAAGAGTCTAACATTCTTATTTAAATGCAAAAATAACAATAAAAATTTAAATACTAAAATAGGCAAAATAATCATGAAGAAGAATAATAAATTTGAAGAACTTCCATTGTTTGACATTAATAATGATGTGTAAGTTTATAATAATCAAGACTAGTATCACATTGGTATAAAAATGGAATTTAGATTAATGGAGTGAATATGAGTTTACAGAGTATACTTGTATGTTCAACTGAGCTTTGACAAATGCACAAAAGTTGATAAAAGTTAAATGTTTTTTTAAAAAATGGTGCAAGAATAATTAGAACTTTACATAAAAATGTATTTCCACTTCATTCTTCTACATTACACAAAAATTAAATCTTAAAACATTAGAATTTTACCAGAAAACAGAAAAAATAATTTTGGAATCTGAGGGAAAGTATTTCATTGCAATTATGGGAGTTTGGATAGCACAAAAAGTTTATATATTAAATTTGGTAAAAATTTTGTATTTTTAATATATAAAACAATTTAAAGTAGACAGGTCACAAATTAGAATATTGTATCAGTCTTTTGTCTATTACAGCGAAAATATACCTAACAAACACATCTTGAAGACAAGGCTTATTTGCTGTAGTTTAAGGTGTTCCAGTCCATCATCAGATAGATGGAGCCAGCACAGAAACAACAATGCAGAGTGCATGACAGAGGAAAGCTACTCATCCCATGGCAGCCAGGAAGCAGAAGGCAAGTGAAGACAGAACAGAGGGCCAGCCATCATATATAGTCCCCAAGGTTGGACAATCAGGGTCCACCAAAATCTATCTTGAAATGGATTTTACCAATCTCTTCATGGCCTTCAGCCAGTCAGGCTGAAAATAAAAATTAACTGTCACAAACAGATTCACACAAAATTTTTCTGGAAAAAATCTGATACCCATAATATAAAGAATTGCTTTAACTCATTAATGAAAAATCAAGTAACACAATTAAATAATGAGAATATGACTTGACTTTACATCCTAAAATTACAACAAAATGACATTTGAATGGCCAAGATCCATTAAAAGTTTTCAACATTAATCATTAAAGCAATGAAAACTAAAGCCACATACTCATATCCACTTGAATGGTTAAGACAAAAGCAAAAACATATTTGAAACAAAAGTAAATCAAAACACCTATCAACACTAAATGTCACTGAGACTGTGGAACAATTAGAACATTCATATGTTGCTCATGGGAATGAATATAAAATGTAACCATCCCTTTGGGAATAGTTTTGGATTATTTTCCTTTAGGAAACCAAACATACAGAATGTTCCCCTGATCCTTGATTTGGTTTCCATTAAAAAGTTTAATCTAATCTACAGAGTAAGATCATCTGATAGTTTTGAACAATTTAGCTGCCATGTTGTGAGTTGACCATCTGGCTAAGAGTTGTAGGAATATTTTAGCAGCTCAGAGTAGCCTCTGGATGACAGCCAGCAAGAAACTAAGGACTTAGCTTCACTATGCCAGGGAAATGAAATTTATTAACTGCTTGAATGAGCTTGAAGGAAGACCCCAACTTCCAGATGAAAACACAGCTCCATGGATCAGTCTTCTGAGACCCCACGAGGTGAACTCACTTGTACTCTGCCAGACTTCAGATCCACGGAAATAGCAAAACTATAATAGGATGTTCTTTTAAGTCACCAGATATGTGATAATTTTTCACACAGCAATAGAAAACTAATGCACATTTGCCATTTGTCATACTACTTTTGTTGAAATTTATTCAATACTTTTCATCTATAGATCCCTTGAACTCTTGTTTCTTTTTCATCTTAATCTCTCTACCAGTGTGACATAAAAGTTGTGAATCTTGTGTGATGTGTCTATAGAGATGGAACAAGTGAAGTGGCCCATCATGTTGTAATCAAACATAGAATCCATAAAGTCCAAGTTACAGGTCTGCAAATCACAGTGACCTTGGTTCCAGTCACTATACACCCCTAATGTGGGCCTAATTTATTTTCTACCCCAAACAAGACCATGTAATTAACTTGGTCTCTTGCCAAAGATATATTGTTTAGATTGTTTTTCTGGTTTCATCATATCATTTTTCCTCCTATTTTGGAGCTCATTTGCTTATTGCCAATATGGAGGTGCAACATGGAGGTGCAAAGATCTCTCTTTTAGATCTTTATTGATGCATTAAAAAACTAGCATAAATGTAAAATGTTTCAAAAACTTTTATTCATTAAAATAAGCAAGCATTTTGCTCATAAAAATTGAAATAGAGACAAATGAGATTTAAGAGAGGACTCAAAAATGATTTTTTTCAAATGTACAGATTAAACTGATATTCTGTTAACTTACTTCTCTGAGTTGTTCAACTTCCACTTTTCAATGCAGGGCTTAGTGAGCAAATGAATACCAAGTTCTGACATGAACAAAAGATCATCAATCAAAACCTTTTAGAAAAGAGCTTTGATCACTAATTTCCTACCTTCAATCAAGACCTTTGTTCAGTATCATTATTAAGCAACAGCTCCCATTCGGTCAGATTTCAGCCAGATTAATATGATTTGTTCATATGGCAGCTAATTTAGGGTGTGGTCTTAACTAAAGAGCTTTGAAGGGCTACATGAGGTGGTGGTTCAGGTAAAGGGATTTAGTACAGAAACTATGAATCTGGAAACTTGCTTTGGTTCTCTCACTTATCTATACATTTGTTTTTCTGGTGCTGGGCATGGAACCTAGGGCCTTTGCCCTGAGGTACAGTCCCAGAAATTTTATTTTTTATTTTAAGACAGAATCTTTAAGTCCCAACATAAGGTGCTCAGGCTGGGCCTAAATTGTGATCCTACAGGGCTGGTTGTACAGGCATGGACCATCATGCCAAAATTTATCTATACTATTTTTTATGGAAGGAGGAAAACATACCTAATTTATGTATTTAAAAATTCCTTGATCATGCCTTTTTTTTAAAGAAAAAGAACTATAATCTGAAATCAGTTCTGTGCAGCCAGTTTGTTAAGTCTAGGTTGGGAATATAAGCATTAACTTTGTTAGAAAATCAAGCAGTGCACTTAGTAAAATCTACTTTTCAAAAAAGTCCAGTAAGGATGTAGAAGGCAGAATTATAAGATGGTCTTACAAGTTTTTTGACACCTCAGTATACACATTTTCTACTTAAAAGTGACATTGATATAGGCAATTCTTTGAAGGAAAACTTAAGAAACTCTTACGACATGGATCAGGTGATTTTTCAACTGGCGTATTATTCAAGTAGCCCTAACCTAATCACATAAACCCTTAGAAGCACAGCATTGTCTCTAGCTGGTTTTAGAAGTGAAAGTCGAAGAGACAGATGTATATCAGATGTCCTGGAAGAAAATAAATGTTCATGTTGGGAACATTCCAGGGCACCACAAAAGGAAACTATAGACAACTTCTAGATTATCATAGTTGTTCAGTCAAAAAGGAGAAAAATAGTGACGTTATTTGACTTACTGCTGCAGTAAAATGAATTCTACTAATAACAGTAAGTGAAGCTGGAATAGAGTCTATTCCTTGATTTAAGAATCAGTTCTGGACAACACCTAGATTTTAACTTACTGAGCTCCTGAGTAGAGATCTAGTAATACCGTGCATAGAGTTTTGATATTCAGAAATATCAAATAGTAAGTATTGTTTTAATCTACCAGCTTTATAGTAATTTGTAATACAATAATAGAAAAAGAATTGTAGATGATATCAAATTAATGGAAATTAACCTAAGAACTCTGAGCACTGGTTTGGTTTATGTCATTTTAGAAAAGTGGAGAATGAATGAAGTCAACAATGAAAGACTATCAGATAATGACAAAATTCTAGGTTGGAAATCCTGCCTCATAATGAGTGTTATAATTTGTAAAGTTTTCTAAAGAAATGTTAGATCTCCTGGCGGGTTATTTAAAAAATGATTCTTCAACTTTTTGCATATTGCTAAACTTTATCAATTACTTTTATCTGCCATGTAATGAGTCTAAAAACTCCACTACTCTTCTCATTGTTTTAAAGATCAATTGAATGAGCACATTAATGATTAATTCTAACAAATGAGGAAAAAATATTTAAAAGTGTGATGACTCATGTAACCTTTTAACAGATCTGGGTGGAAATTAAGTGAGTTCTAATTACAAGGACAGATTCCAAAATTTATGAGAATATATATTATTTCTCTCTTCAAAAGACTCATTTTTAATTTTATTCACTTATTTACTATACATTACTATATATTTGTTATT
Organism: Hydrochoerus hydrochaeris; assembly: GCA_004027455.1. NCBI lineage: Eukaryota > Metazoa > Chordata > Mammalia > Rodentia > Hydrochaeridae > Hydrochoerus > Hydrochoerus hydrochaeris. Next base: position 100,155 of record PVLA01006515.1, read on the forward strand.
TTACATAGTTATCAACAGTTTCCATTCTTGTTAAAGAAATTCCAACTAGGCATTTTAAATGGCTGATGTTGAAAACTGTCTTAGTCCTTTTCCCCTGGCTGGGAGAAAATGTCTGACATCTACAATTTGCAGGAGAAGAAGGTCATTTTGACTCATGGTTTTTAGAGAACTCAGTCCATATCTGGCTGGCTCTATGACAGAAGGGGTATGGTGGAAGGTGCAGGTAGAGGAAAGCCCTTGTGGTTATAGCAGGTAGAAATCAGAGAGCAAAGGGCAGAGAAGCAAGGGGAGACACACCCTGCTTGGTCCCCCCACTACCCCGTGACCCACCTCTTTCCACCAGCTTCTGCCTTCTAGCAGCATAGTCAGTTGTGGATTCATAAGTGGATTAATAAAATCAAATGTAGATCCTCATATTCCAATCACTTTGCAAAAGCCTCAGCTCTGAACACGAGAGCCTTTTGGGAAATGTCCTAATCTAAATTATAATAAGAACAGTATTAACATCTAATTAAAAGTCTTAGAAAGTATGTGAAGATTAACTTTTTAAAATATGTTTTTCCACACATATTTTTTACAAACCTACAAACTTTTTGTTTTACATTTTGATTCTGCCAGTATCTTGGTTTCTGTTTTTCTGCTTAAAATGACTTTAATTTATTCATCCAATATAATTTTGCTTATTCTTCAAAAGTTACATCTTTTCATGCCTTTCACAAACATGAGTCTCTTCGTTTTCATAACTTCCACTTTCATTCTCCTTTAATATATTTAGCTCTTGATATGTTTCACTCTATTGCATTTTGAATTGAAAGAAAAAAAGGCTGTCATATGTGCATCTTTATTTAGAAGCCTCTGGGAAGTATTGGGTAAATATTAGGGATACACTAATTTTGTAAAATAAATGGAAGAGTAAGAAGGATGAAACAAGTTTGATTGATTTATTGTAAAATAATGGCCATAATAATAACCACACTTGTACATTATTAAAATTGAAGTTTGTCATTTTAATCTCTTTAGAAGAGATTATCAACTGGATATCACTTTCTATTTGATTACGAAGATGATAACCTTGGTTATTAGGTTGAGCTACATTTGTTAAATCTTTTCACAGTAAAAATACCACCCACTTTCCATATAATTCCCTCTTAAGGAAGTTGCTATACCTAAAACATGGGACATTATGTTTAGAGGAAAATACCTTCATTAATTAATCTCTGTGACCTTTTCTCTTAAAAAACTCAAACTCCAAGATAATCAGTAGAACATCTGCCATCAGTTGAAGGATGACTATCTACAATAACGCATTAATATTTTTTGGAAGTGTTAAAATCATCCACAAAAATTTTAAGTCATAAAAGTTTTCAACATTTACTGGCTTTTGGTATTTATAAACACTAGATAAATATCAAAAATATAAAATGCTTCAAGGCTGAGGAACTGCCATGATTATAGGAGCCTAAAGAAAAACCACAGTTGGTAACCTAGATGAGACTGTAGAACATGATAAACATGTTAAATTTAAAAAGAATGAGGATTTATGTAATAATCATGTGTTAATATTAGTTCATTAATTGTAATGTGTTCTATCCAAATAAAATGTTAACAGTAGATATGGTGGGGGTGGCAATACATAGCAGTGTATGCACCATTTTTTGTCACTCTTGTGTTGTTCTAAAACTACTCTAGATAAAAGGTTATAGTCATGAGAAAGAGAATTCAAGTCACAGAGTAGGAAAAGACATGTGGCAAAGCATGTGTAGCCCTGTGTTCAATTACTAGCACTCAAAAATGAATAATAAAATAAAATAAACATACATTTTTGATAAAATGTTCTTATCCAAAATAGTCAAAAAACACTTGAAACTCAATGATAAGAAAATGAAAAGCTTTATGTAAAATGGGCAAAGGACATTAACAGACAATTGAAGAAGATGTAGAGACAAAAAATGAGATATGGAAAAATATTCAACATCACATTTTATTAGGGGATTGTGGTACAAAACAATGATATCACTACACACCAATTTTAATGGGCAAAGCCAGAATATTGGCAACACTAAATTCTGATAAGGATGTAGAACAGTAGGGATTTTTTTTCACTTTTGGTGGAAATAAAACATGATATAGTTGCCTTAGAAAACAGTTTGGCAGTTTCTTACAACATAAAATATATCCTTCATTTGATACAGCAGTAACATTCCTTGAATTAATCCAAGTGAACTGAAAACCTGTGTCTACAAAATCCTGCACACAAATGTATACAGGTAATTTTTTATTTTTGCAAAACTATCAAAATTTAAAAGCAACAAAGAGAAGTTCTTCAGTTATTGACTAGGTAAAATATGATACACCCAAGCAATGTATTATTCAGTAGTAAAAAGAAATTAGCTATTAAATCATGAAAATGAGGGCCAGGATATAGCTGAGTGAGCAGTCAGGCTCTTACTGGCAAGTGTGAGGTCATGAGTTTGATCCCTGGTACCAAGAACAAAACAAAAAACCCATGAAAATGAAAAACATATTACTAAGTGAAAGAAGTCATCCATGATATGATAGTATGGAAAGCTCAAAACTATGCAGACAATGAGATTATCAGTGTTTGCCTTGGTACAGGAGAAGTATGGGTTTTAAGAAGGAATTTTAGGGGTGAAACTATTGTGCTTGATGTTACAATGATGTATACAGGTGATTTTGCAGGTTGCTTTGTCAATAAACTATTAAAGTGAGTGTTACTGTAAACTATGGACTTTAGATATAGAAGTCTTTTGTTTGAGGGACAGTTGGCTAAAATTGTTTCCCAATTTGTGAGTTTTCTTTTTACTCTGTTGATGATTTCTTTTGATGTGTACTTTTTAATAAGATAGATACCAGTTGTTGATTCTTTGAAGTATTTCCCATATAGTTCAGTTTTTGTTCATAAACTCTCTGCCTACCCATATGTCTTCAAGATTTCTACCTTCTTTCTCTTCTTGTAAATTTAGTATTTTGTTTTAATATTTAGGTTTTTGATCCATTTTGACTTTAGTTGAGTGCATGTTGATAGTTTTAGTATTCAGCAAGTGGAAAGCCAATTTGTTCAGCACCATTTCATAAAGAGGTTCTGGGGTGGCACAGAGATGAAGGGCAGGATTTGTCTCCCTGCAAAACTCACTGAAGTTCCCCTGATGGCAGAGATGCTATAGGCAGAGTTTCTCCCTTCCTGTGTGTTAATTAACTGAGTTTTGTGTTAATTTTTAACAAAATACTTGATGGAGTAAGAAAAACTAATGTTTTATAAATAGAAAAATCTATAGAATAAAGATACAAAGAAGCACTATTTTTGCATAACTATATAAAGCAAATGTGTCTAAAGCCAAGAATCACTACCAAGAGTCAAAATTTTAAAATCTACAAAGATTGTTAGGTAAAAATTCCAGTAAAATAAGGTTGATCTATTGTTGAAATAATAAAGTATGATTTAGTAATATTTGTGTAGCCTAGGAGTACAATGTGGATGGACTCTACAATAGACAATACTGTCCTAGCCTTTATATTCATTCACTACTCAGTATGTGACTCACTCAGAGCAACTTCTTTCTTGCAAACTCCATTCATTATGTCATTTTTTTCTAGCGTATCATTTTACTGTACCTTTCTGGTTAGATGTTTTTAGATACACAATCAGCATTGTGTCACAATCACCTACAGTAATGAGCAGTGTAACATACTGCACAAACTTCTAGTCATGCAACTACAATTTCTATCATATAGCCTCAGTCACAATGTAGCCTCAATGTGTGAGAGGCTCCACCATCTACATGTAAGTTTGTGATGTCTGCACAATGACACAATTGTGTAATGATGCATTTCATAGAACAAATCTGTATTGCTAGTAAATACATGACAGCATAAATGCTTTATGTAGTGCAAAATGGTGTGCCCTCCAATTCATTCTTCAATAACACTTAAAGGCAGACTAGGTGCATATTTACACTCAACTAATTATGAATATCCTTAATCATCTCAGTAAAACTATTTGTGAAGAATAATGAAGCAGAATACAGTGAGAAATGAAGATATTCTACCAAGTTTAGGTCACAAAGTTAATTTACTCACATGCAATGTTCAGCATCATTGGTCATTAGAGAAATGCAAATTAAAACCACACTGAGATTCCATCTCACTCCAGAAAGAATGGTTAGGATCAAGAAAACCATCAATAACAAATGCCAGAGAGCCTGTGGGGGAAAAGGAATTCTTCTGCACTGTTGGTGGGAGAGTAGACTGGTACAACCAATTTGGAGGTCAGTCTGGAGATTCCTCAAAAAGCTGGACTTGGAAGTCCCATTTGACTTAGCTATTCCACTCCTAGGCATATTCCCAGAAGAAATGAAAACCTCATAACACAGTGAAATATGTGCACCCATGTACAATTTGTAATAGCTAAATCTTAGAAACAGCACAAATGCCCTTCAACTGAAGAATGAATAAAAAAGATGTGCTATTTTTATACAAATGAATACTACTCAGCTATAAAGAAAGACCACATTGAGGCTTTTATAGATAAATGGATGTGACTTGAGACCATATTCATAGGTAAAGTAAATCAAACTCACTGTATAAATAACATATTGTCTCCCTAGTGTAAGAAACTGAAAGGGTAAATAAAATCCAAAATATTTAATAAATATTGTGAAAGGGTAAGAAACTGCTCAAAGAGGAAAAAATAGGAAGGGAAAGTGATAAAAGAAGGAAGAGAGAAGAAAAAAGATATAAATTTGTATATATACACTTAAGATTATTAAGATGATTGCACTACTAATTTTGTTAGTTCTTGGAACAAAACAGTTAACATGCATAGGATTAGATCAATATTGCATGACTATATTTGGTAATTCGACTAAGTCTTTTGAAGATAACTATGCAAAACAACAAAATTAGTCATGTTCCTACCACCTTGTTTTGAAAGCCTACATTGTTACTGTTTTGAGAGCTTTGTTATAGTTACTGATTTGATTCTCGCTCCTTATTTTTCTTGTACTTTGTTTTGTTTTGCTTTTTCCCTCTAATACAGAAAGGATATATGTACATTCTAGGCTTATATATGCCTAGAACTTCACCTAAAGAGTTTACAAGAATTGATTTTAGTATGTGTGATGGTATGAACAGCTACATTGAAGGAAACGAGACATCATAATAGCCATTGCAGATTTCCTATGATTTGTTTTGAAGCCTAATAATGCTTTTATCCTTGGTTTTTGTTGGTTTTAATCTGTTTTCAATTATTTGACTTAATATGTGTGAAGGTATGGAGAGCTATTTTGAAGAAAACAAGAGACATTATGATAGCCATTATTGATTTCTTATTGCCTGATTTTGAACACTCGTAAAGCTCTCATTCTTTTGTTTTGATTGCTTTTATACTATTTTGTTTTTATTAACTTATTGGATGTGAAGGTATGGACAATGAAACATTATGGTAGCCACTGTTGATTTCCTGTTATCTTGAAGTCCTGTATTATTTGCATTGTTTATTCTGTTTTCTTCGGTTTTGCTTTGTTTTGTTTTATTTTATTCTTTTTTAAAATAAAAAAAGATATATTAGTGACTTTTTGTAATATTTATCTCATCTCACTAGAAAGCTTCTGCACAGCAAAAGAAATCATCAACAAAGTGAATAGACAATTAACAGAGTGGAAAAAATTTTCCAGTTGTTCCTCAGATAAAGAGCTAATATCTAGAATATACATAGAACTCTAAAAACACCATTCTCCCCCAAATGTAAAAACCCAATTGAACAATGGGCATTGGAACTCAACAGACACTTCTCAGATGAAGTAGAAATGGCAAGTAAATATATGAAAAAATGTTCAACATCATTGGTCATTCCACTGATGCAAATTAATACAATGTTGAGATTGCATCACCCTCCAGAAAGAATGACTGGTATGAAGAAATCAACACTTCTTTACAATGCAAGAAGCTGTAGACTGGTGCAACTACTGTGACAATCAGTGTGAAGATTCCTTGAAAAACTAAAACTAGAGGTGACATTTGACTCAGCCATTCCCCTTTTTGGTATCTTCCCAATCTTGGAAACAACCCAAATGCCCATCATCTGATGAAGGGATGAAAAAAAAAAGATGTTAGTTTTTATACAACAGAGCCATAAAAAGGATAAACTTGAGACAGTTATAGCTAAATGAATGGACTCTGAGTAAGTGAAATAAATCAAACACACATGTGTAAATATCACATTGTTCCTCTAGTGTGAGAAACTGAAAGTGCAAATAAGCAAAATATGTAACAGGTATTGTGAAATAGGAAGAAATTGTTCAAAAGCAAAGGGGAATAACGGAGTGAGGAAGGAAGGGAGATGAAAAAATGAGAAAAAAATAAATGGAGAGTGCTGGAAAATCTTTATTATCTGAAGGAATAGTTTATAATTTGAATAACTGCATAGTTATTTTCATCTCTATAAGCCTTAGTACCATATATGTAAAATATGAAAGATTATAATAACTCTGCTGAGTGTTGCTGGGTTAATCTAAGACATTATGCATATGAAAGTTTTTAAAAATACAAAATAAAAGCAGAATCATTATTGAAAATTAGGCTGTTTTCTTTTCCTATGTTGCTTTTATTGAACCTGTGCTGTATTTCTCAAAATAATTATATCAGTACATTTTATCCTGAAACATTTTGTTAATAAAAGACATAAATTGTCACAACCAATAAAAAGAAAGATAATATACTTTTCATTGTATTAGCCAAGTACCTTTCCTTTTAGATAACTACTATCTTGGTTTTCTTGAACTCATCTAATAATCACAGGAAATAACATACTCTTGAATTATCTTGAATACACAGAGTGTTGAACATTCTAATTAATGTATGGTGTATAAATGAAAGTCACATGCTTTTTTCTTTTGGTGCAGTTCATGTGGAAAAAAAGATTTCCTAAGATTTACCAGGGTAAAATAAATGAATTAATTTTTAGTACACTAAACTAGTAACTAAAAAATGATTTAAAAAAAGCCATTTCAATGACTGATTTTAAGAAGAAAACATGTACCTATGATTAATATTCCTTGATCTTTCTACAGTTTTTCTTGTGTTTTTAGCCAATGGTTTAGTGGAATCAGGATTTGGGAGAAATGAATATGCAATTGTTGCATGTTTTCTCAAGCTTTGTCAAGAGTCCCCAGTCCCCATTCACTTTCGGTATCCATAAATCTGAACCACCGTATTTTCCCACATACCTAGGATCTAAGAGTAAGAGAAAAATAAATTGACTTGTTTAGAATTAGAGAACATGGTAGGTCTGAATCAACATTATTTGTCCCTTTGAAGGAATCTCTTATTCAGGTCTCCTATTCCAAGCACCTATTTTCTTTGGTAATCTGTCCTACCCCTAAAGAATGCCCAGGGAACACCTCTCTCAAACCATGGAGTTAGGTAAACTATTTTCTAACAAGTTTAGAACTTGGCATTACTTCTCTGCCATCAATATTGAAAGCCTCACAAGTAATCTTGTGAATGTGCTTTACTCTCTGCCTCACACATTTATTAATTTTGTTTTCACAGAAATTTCTTCAAATGCCTGCTTTGTACCAAGTGCAGTACCAACAGGTGATAAAGATAAAAGTGACAGGGCACGTGTGTTCAAGGAGCACACACTGTGTCAGCAATGACCGACATGGAGGAAACTGAAGTACAAGATGATCTATTCAGTGGCAGAAATAATGAGATAAGCTTTTCCATTACTGGTAGAAATAAATCTGAGGAATTATCAAATGTTTTTCTTAGTGTGGGATAGAGACAATACATATGGTTCTTCAAATTGCACTAGAAGGTTCACAGCTTTGGGGGTGGATAAATTAGGAATTCCAGTGGCACCTTGGAGTAACATATAAAAAGAAGAAAAACTTGGATTCATTATGGGATACTAGAGAAGGTTAAAGAATGAGAGAGAAAGAGAAAGAATGAGAGAGGGAGAGAAATGGGAAGGATATTTAATGTTCACCTTGTCTGTTTTGTTGTTGAATGAGAGAGAACTACTGAAAGAAGTCTTGGTAGTTAATTTGCCCAAATAGGGCTTGCCACTCCCCCCACCCCGGTAACCCTGTCATCTGAATTAATTTTCTTTTCTACATGGAACTCATAAATTTTAGGTTGAGACTCCCTCATATTTTTTAAGAGGTGGGAGTCAATATGAAAAATGTTTTCAAACTACTTTTGACTTCTGAATTCAATTCAAATGAATCATCAAACTAAGAAAAGTCTTAACTTCAGTTCATTTCTCTCCATGGTCACTTTGGGGAAAATTTTTCTGTTTCTGATGTCATGAGAAGTGATGCCAGACAGATGTTACCTTTCAAGTTAAACAGATATTTTATAGAGGATTCAAAAAGAGAAAAACTAAACATATATAGTAAAGGAAATAAAGGCATTAAAATCCAGGGCAGCCATAAACATGAAGTGTCCAGTAACTGTCATTACTTCCAAAGCATGGAATTCAAGATAAAGAACTGAATTTGATATTTAAGTGTGATTTTATATATATATATAAAATATTAGTTATATATAATATTATTTTTATAATGTTATATATTATATATGATGTGTGTATGTGTGCATGTGTTTGTGCACTTGCATATGAAAGCAGAGACCATTATCTAATTTAATCTCTTTCTGGGCAGTGATATATTTATAAGGGGGATTTTGTTGTTATAAAACAGTATGTCAATATATACCCTAATGAGTATATTATTTTGTGATCAGCTTTATCCTTAAAACACATTTTAAAAAGTAAAATTGCCAGACAAATGCACATGCTATATTGAAAATTGTTAATTTACCCTATAAAAAGTTTATTTCATTTTTATATTCCTCGGTGCAATTAAGACTTCAACTGCTTTGTCTCATAATCTTACTGAGAGTTTGTTGGAACATGTCATGTGTTTTGTTAATTTCAAAAGTGAAAAAAAACCCAGCATGCTTGTTTCATGTCTCTTGTTTTGAGTAAAGTGGAACAACTGCTTGTATAACTAATGGCAATTGCTATTTATTTTTATATAAAAGGTCTTTTCATGCCTCTTGAGGTTTTTTTCATTGAGCTGTTTGCCCTTTTCTTCTAGATTTCAGAAAGCTGTTTATATACTAAATAGTTTTTTCTATGATGTAAATTTCAAGTATTTTTCCAGATTATGAATTTTCTTTTGACATTGTTTAGAGTGGTTGTCCTGTAATTAAAAACAAACTAAAAACAACTGAGGGAATTTATCAATTTATTGTAAAATTTATTCAAAAGCTTAAATAGAAAGGGCTCTTCAATACAAGAGTGCAAAGAATTCATTCAAGTTGTTTTCTAGTTCTTTGGTAGTTATATTTTTTCTATTTAATTTATCTATTTCAGGAAACTCTTGATATTCAACTGGACACAAAAATTGTATATTTTGTCATGCCTTTCAAATCCCTTTTTTTCTTCCTTTCTCCTGATTTGCATCTTTAGGCAACTACTGATATATTTCTTTCTTTCTCTTTTTCTTTCTCTCTCTCTCTCCCCATGTGTGTTAAAATATATACTATTTTCTAACTTTATCATTAAATGTATAGTAAAGTAGTGATAATTTTTTTGACTGACAAACGAAAATTTAATACTCATTAGGGGACTTTCCTTTTCTCTCTACCCCTACATCTCAGTATCCTAGCACTACATTTTTTCTGAGTTTGATTAGATATATCTCCTACAAATGAAATCTTGCAGCATTTGTCTTATCTTAAAATTGATGCTGGGGATTAAATCCAGGGTCTTCACTATGAACTGCATCTCCACATCTCCAGTCCTTTTATTATTTTTCATTATGAGACAGGGTCTCACTAAGTCACCAGTTTTCCTGGGCTATGCTCAAACATTTGATTTTCTTGATTCAGGCTACCAGAGGACTGAGTGCTGGGTTACAGCATATACCACCATATCAACAAATTTTGTCTTTTTGTGATTGGCTCATTTCACCTAACTTCCTCCATTCATTCATATAACATATGAGATTACTTTCTTACTTTTAGGCCTGAATAACATTGAGTTGTAGGCATATACCACATTTTTCTGTTGGTAGACACTTGGGTTATCCCTACCTTTAGCTCTTGAAAGTTAATCTTAATTGTGGAGTAAGAGATTCCTGCAAAGATGATTGGATCACTATACTCATCAGTAGAATAACTCGCACATATTCTATATTTACACATATTCTATATTTAAAACTCAGAACCTGGCTCCCAGGTGGTAAGACCATACCTGCACTGGAAACCAGTCTAAGACCCAGGAGAGAGACCTGCAGCCCCCAAGGCCATGCCCAGTGAACTCCAAGCTGCAAGCAGGGCCCAGAGTCCAACCCTGGGCAGTGACCATGCCCTGCAGCAGCATCCCAGCACACAGGCAAACTTGGAACTTTGCTCCCAGGAAACCTTGAATTAACAGTGCTAGCTTGAAAGGAGATTCAATAACTGCCTCACCCAAACAGAAGATCTCAGCAGGCTCCAGTCAGTGTGGTGATTATGCCCCTAAAATAGAGTTGTACAGTGGGTAAATAGGGCCAGTAGTAAAGCTCCCTCCAACTAACTGTAAGACCTTGGTGAGTCTGACAAGAATGTGGATGACCCCTCCTACACACAAAAAACATCAGGCAGAGTGAAGAGTATGCCAAGAAGGACTCCCCCAACTTGAAGAAAATCAAAAGGGCTATGAGACCCACAGGCACACAATAGGGACACCATACAGCCTCAGCCAACAGAAACACTATAGACAGGGAGATCTGATGACCTGGAATAACCTGAAGATAAAGTAATGACAGGAAATAAAAGTTGACCTACATCAATACTACTAGGCTTGTCAGCCCAGGAAGAATATAGGGTTCACTCAACAGGCCCTGCAGTGGCAAGTCAGGTGACTGGTCCACCTATTCATTGTGAGACCTAGAAATTGGACAAATATCAACCTTACATTAGGAACCTAAGATACACACTACAAATAGTTGACAATAGTGGGACTGAAGGGCCAAACACTAATTCAAAAGGGAAAAATGGCAAAACAAAAAAGCAAAGTGCAATCTCAAACATCTAGTCTAACAGAAGCAAGTACAAGAAACATTGAAATAGAGGACTCTAAAAGTAACACATTGGAAATCTTGAAAAGATAGCGAGTTAAATTAAAAAAAAAACTCCATGAAGCTATAGAAGAAATCAAATTAGAAGTAGTCTCCCATGTAAAGATAGAAATAACAACCTTAGTAAAGGAGTTGTTGAATGCAGCTAAAGACAGAAATAAAGAAAAAAGTATAAGAACATGGGAAACTTATTGAAACCTTGAATGAACAATATAGAAAGCAAGCAGAATTCATGAAACAAACTGAAAGGGACATCCAAGAAACAAAAAATTCTATTCAAAGCATGCAAAACCGTTTAAATGAAGCTGAGGATAGGATTGCAGACCTCATGGACAGGATCACAATTAGTGATCATGAAAGGATAGAACTTTTACAAATAACAAAGCAGCATGAAGTGACAATCCAAAAGCTTCAAGATGATGCCAAGAGAAAAAAATATAAGATTAATAGGCATCAGTGAAGAGGTAGGAGTCAATGCAAATGACATAGCCAAAATATTCACAGATGTAATGTCAGAAAATCTTGCAAACATAGGGAAAAATCTGATATGCAGATAGGTGAGGCATATAGGACCCCAAACAGTCACAACCAACATAAATCTACACCCAGACATGTAAGAATTAAGATCTCAGACATAGAGCATAAAAACAGAATACTAAAAGCTGTCAGAGAAAAGACACAACTCACCTATCAAGGAAAGCCCATTAGAATCATGGCAGACTTCTCAGCACAAACACTCAAGACAAGGAGAGCTTGGAGTGAGGTATTTCAAGCCCTGAAGGAGAACAACCTTTAACCCAGACTGATGTACCCAGCAAAACTTTCATTCAAATTTAATGGAGAAACAAGATACTTCCATGACAAAGAACAATGGAAGAAATTCACATCCACAAAACCAACCCAAAAAGAGTACTGAAAGGCATACTACACAGAGATACAAATGACCCAAAACCCCAAAACAACAATAGAAAGAAACCACCAGGTAGGATAAGCAATTAAATAAGGGAAAAAGCAGAAAGCAAACAACTGGAATGTAACATTGAAATGTCAAGCCATTACATATCAGTGATATCCATAAATATAAATGGCCTCAATTCACCTATAAAAAGAAATAGACTGACAGAATGGATCAAGAAACAGGATCCCACAATATGCTGTATACAAGAAACACATCTGACCCAAAAGGAAACTCATAGATTAAAAGTCAAAGGAAGGAAAACAGTATTCCATGCAACAGGAACCCAGAAAAAAGCAGGGGTAGCTATTCTATTTGCAGACAACATGAACTTCAAACCTAAAACGATTAAAAGAGATAGAGAAGGTCACTACATGCTTGTTAGTGGAGAAATTCAAGAGGAAGAACAAAGAATTATAAATATATATGCACCAAATACAGGAGCACCCAACTATATAAGACAGATACTAATGGACATGAAAAACCAAATACACAAGAACCCATTTTAACAGGAGATCTTAATATCTCATTGTCACAAAGATATAGATCAACTAGACAAAAAGTCAGCAAAGAAATAACAGAACTGAATCATAACTGTGAGCAATTGAACTTAGTAAATGTTTACAGAGTGTTCCACCCAACCACATCAGAATACACATTCTTCTCAGCTGCACATGGGACATTCTCCAAAATAGACCATATATTACCCCATAAAACATTCTTAAGTAAATGCAAAAGTATTGAAATCATACGAGGCATAAAGCTGACCATAGTGCACTGAAATTGGAAATTAATGGCAAAAGAAATTGTAAAACTTGCATACATACATGGAAATTAAATAACAGACTTTTCAACAACCAGTGGGCTACAGATGAAATTAAAGAAGAAATAAAGCAATACCTACAATTCAGTGAAAATATAGAAACAACATACTGTGATCAGTGGGGTTCAATGAAGCGGTCTTAAGGGGAAATATATAGCAATAAATTGTCATATCAAGAAAACAGAATGAGCACAAATAAACAACATAATGCTCCCGCTCAAGCTTCTAGAAAAAGAAAAGCAACCTAAACCCAAAGTACATAGATGAGAGAAAATTGTAAAGAGTAGAGTAGAAATCAATGCAACTGAAACCAAAAAATTTAATAAATTGAAAATCTGTTTTTTGAGAGAATAAACAAAATTGACAAACCCCTAGCTAACCTTATCAAGAGAAAGAAAGAAAAAACCCAAGTTAATGCAATAAGAACTGAAAAGGGAGAAATTACTACAGATCCCATGGAAATTCAAAAGATCATGAATACCTACTTTGAAAATCTTTACTCACATAGACTGGAAAACACAGAGGAAATGGACAGATTTCTAGAAACATGAACTACCAAAGCTCAACCAAGAAGATATAGCAATTTTGAACAACCCAATATCAGCTACTGAAATTGAAAATGTAATTAAAAACTTACCAATAAAGAAAAGCACAGGTGTGGATGGATTCACAGCTGAATTCTACAAGAAATTTAGAGAAGACATGAAACTTTTCAATGAAATTGAGAAGAAAGCAATTCTCCCTAAATCATTCCTAGAGGCAAGTATTACTCTGATACCAAAACCAGAGAAAGATCCAAACAAAAAGTAGAACTATAGGCCAATCTCACTCATGAACATTGATGCAAAAATTCTCAACACAATACTGGCAAATAGAATGCAGCAAATCATCAAGAAGATTATACATCATGACCAAGAGGGGTTCATTTCAGGAATGCAGGGATGGTTCAACATATGCAAATCAATAAATATAATACACCACATCAACAGAGCCAAAAACAAAAACCACATGGTCATCTCAACAGATGCAGAAAAAGTCCAACACATGTTCATGATAAAAACCCTTCAGAAACTTGGAATACATGGTGTCTACCTCAACCTTATAAAGGTCATCTATGACAAACCAACAGCCAACATTATACTAAATGGACAAAAACTAAAAGCTTTCACCTTAAAATCAGGAACAAGACAAGAATATCCACTATCAACACTCCTTTTCAATATAGTTCTGGAAACACTAGCCAGGGCAATCAGACAAGATAGAGAAGTAAAAGGAATAAAGATAGTAAATGAAGAAGTTAAATTATCACTATTTGCAGATGACATGATACTCTATATAGAAGACCCAAAAAACCTCCATTAAAAGACTACTAGAGGTAATAAGGAAATTCAGTAGTGTAACTCCATACAAAGTCAATGCTCAAAAATCAATAGCATTCCTGTACACAAACAAAAAACTCACCAAGAGAGAAATTATGTAAATATCGCCCTTTACAATAATGTCTAAAAAAATGAAATACTTAGGAATCATCCTAACTAAAAATGTAAAAGACCTGTATGCTGAAAGTTATACTATGTTAAAAAAGGAGATTGAAAAAGATATTAGGAAATGGAAGGATATTCCTTGCTCTTGGTTAGGAAGAACCAACATTGTGAAAATGGCCATACTCCCAAAACTGTTATACAGATTTAACACAACCCCAATCAAAATACCATTGACATACCTCACAGATCTAGAGAAAACACTAGTAAATACAATTCATTTGGAAACAGAAGAAACCTAGAATAGCAAAAGCAATTCTGGGCAACAAAGGCAAGGCAGGAGGCATCTCAATTCCTGACTTGAATCTATACTACAAAGCCACAGTGATAAAATCAGCTTGGTACTGGCAAAGAAATAGACATGAGGATCAATGGAACAGATTAGAAGATGCAAGCATAACTACAAAGACACTCAGCCACCTGATATTTGACAAAGGGTTAAACATGTCCACTAGAAGAAGGATAGCATCTTTAATAAATGGTGTTGGAAAAATTGGCTTTCCACATGCCGAAGACTGAAACTAGATCCACGCATATCACCATGTACAAAAGTAAAGTCTAAATGGATCAAAGACCTAAGTATTAAAACAGAAACACTAGGTCTACTGGAAGACAAGGTAGGTAGAAGTCTTGAAGACATAGGGGTAGGCAGAGAATTCATGAACAAAACACAAATTGCATGGGAAACACTTCAAAGAATGAACAACTGGGATCTCATGTTATTGAGATCTCATATTATTTCTGCACTTTAGAGGAATTCACCAACAGAGTGAAAAGAAAACCCACAGAATGGGAAAGAATTTTAGCCAGAAACCCCTCAGACAAAGGACATATATTCAGAACATATAAAGAATTGAAAAATATCAAGCTCCCCAAATTCAAAGACCCTCTCCAAAAATGAGCATCTGAGATGGACACGCAGTTCTCAGAGGAAGACTTACAAATAGCAAATAAATACATGAAGAAATGTTCACCATCACTGGTCATTCAAGAAATGAAAATTAAAACAACGTTGAGATTCCACCTTACTCCAGAAAGAATAGCTGCCATCAAGAAATCAACTGATAACCAATGTTGAGAGGCTGCAGGGAAAAAGGAACACTGCTCCACTGTTGCTGGGAATGTAGACTGGTGCAACCGTTATGGAAATCCATATGGAGAATTCTCAGAAGACTAGGATTGGAAGTTCCATTCAATCCAGCTATTCCCCTCCTGGGTATTTTCTCAGAAGAACTGAAATGGTGATATCACAGTGATATATGTGCACCCATGTTCATAGAAGCATAATTTGTAATAGCTAAATCTTGGAAACAACCATGATGCCCATCAACCACAGAGTGGATGAAAAAGATGTGGTATTTTTATACATTGTAATATTATTCAGCTATAAAATCATGATCTTGAGGCCTTCATGGGTAAATGGAGACAACTTGAGATTATCCAATTAGTGAAATAAATAAGAATCATATTTATAAATATCACATTGTGTCTCTAGTGTAAAAAGTGATAAGAACTATAAGAGTAATAAAACCCAAAATGTGTAATTGCTATTGTAAAAAAGAAAGGAAAAGAAAGTGCTCTAAGGGATATAACTGCATGTATGTTTAAGTGTGTAAAATAGGTGACCATATTGCTGAATCTTTGTTGGATCTTTGAGCAGAACTGTTTGCAGTCTCACAGTTTGAATGTCTACTATGTATCCTTTAATTTTGTAATTTGAACAACTACATCCAAGATGACAACATGTAATTTATCAACTAGTGATTTCTTAATGTTTTAAAAAAAATTTTTCCTTTGAAATTCTGTATTGTTGCTACCCTTTTTTCTGTTTTGCTTTTTTTTCTCTTTAAGTAAAATAAAAAAGTGTGTATTTGCTATTGTAAAAAAGAGAGGAAAATGGAAGTGCTATAAAAGATATAACTGCATGTATGTTGAAGTGTGTAGGACTGATAACCATATTACTAAGTTCTTGTTGGGTCATTGAACAGGTCTGTTCTATATGTCCTTTAAGAGGACAATATGTAATTTATCAACTAGTGAATTATTACTGTTTATCTTTTTTTGAAATTCTGTATTATTTCTACCTTTTTTCTGTTTTTTCTCTTCAAATAAAAATTTTAAAAAAGCTAAGCAACATCATATTTTTATATTCATATGCATATTTAAGTTACCAAAGTGAAGTGAACTAATTATTCATTTCCTAACAGTTATCATTGTGGACTAACCATTTAGGGGACCTATAATATATTCTTAGTGAAGTTCTAGGCTACCATACAGTGTTACAAACAATCTTTATTGTACTTCACATTGCACAAAGGTGTTTTCTTTATATCTTCATAACCACCATTTCCTAGTTTTGTATATTGGCCATATTATCAGTTGTGATGTGCCACATCACTGTAATTTGCATTTCATTTCCCTGATGATCAGTGATGTTGAGAAACTTTTCATATGCTTTTTGGTCATTTGTGGATTTCCTTTGGGGGAGTACCTACTCAATTACTTTGCCATTTTAGATCAGATTTTATTTTGGTCATTAAAGTGTATGAATTCTTTGTATGTTGTTTATATTAACCCTAGTCAGATATTGGTTTGAAAATATATTTTTAGATTCTGTAGTTCGTCATTTCACTGTTTTATTTTTTTTTTCTGCAAAGAAGTTTTTAATCTTGATGTCGTGCTATTTGTATAGTTCTGCTTTCGTTGGCTGTTACATTGGTGTTGTATCTAAAAAAATCATTGCCAAATCTAATGTCATGAAGATTTTTTCCTGGGTCTTCTTCTAGAAATTTTATAATTTCAGGACTTATGTTTAGTTCCTTAATCAATTTTGTGTTATTCTTTGGTACATGGTTGAATTTCCAGTTTCTGACGCCACTGGGGGAAGTTCGTGTTTGGGTTTTGGGAACGAGAATTAGGTCCTGGGTATTTAGGTGTAGGCATGAAAACTCAGTAGACAAGGGATGAAATCTTTGTCATGCAGGAGAGACTGAACATGGGGAAGACTTGAGTCCAAGTGCATGATCCTGACCTGGGGAGCTGTAGGACTTGACCTGGTGCCCAAGACAGGTGCTGAGCCAGTCTTGAGGGACTCTGCAGCTATTGAGGTAGTAAATTGATTGTCCCTGAAGTACAGTAAGCTTGGAGCCAGGATTACTGGGTACCATGCTGCTATCAGTGCTCAGTAGGAAAGGCCTGGTGCTGAGGTCTGAGGTAAAATCAGGTACAATTTCATTGTCTTTCCCCCACAAGAAAGTTATATTACATGAGGTTGGGGAAAGAGGGATGAAAAACTAATGTGAAAGTGTCCTTCCTGTTTAATGAATCATTTTTTTATTTTTGTGTTCTAGTCAGGTGATAATCTCTCCTAGAAACCTTAAGTCTGGTTATTGTATTGTTGAATGTGATTAGTAGTTATAATTAATGTTTATGTGTAGGCAAGAGATTTGGAAAATCATAATGTTTCATCTTACTGCAGTTATTTTTTCAGTTTTTTATTTTTTATTAGTACATATTTACATTATATGATTATATTCCCTGTGGAAAAAAGGAATTAGGATGTAATGTACATGGTGCTTTTCAAACTTTCATTCAACTCTCCATTTTTAAAAAATATTACCATAGAGTAGAATTTTTCAATTAGTAATTATTTTAATTTATATCAACCACAGCAGAGTTTTTCCATATTAATACTCTAAGTTGAAGTAAATTTGTCTTGATATCTTTTCCTACCATATGGATCTGAGCAGAGATAAATGTACTATTTTCACATTTAAAAAATTTTTTTTCTGTAAAGCGAAAAAAAAAACCAAAAAAGGGAGAAATATTACAGAATTTGAAAAAAAAAGATAAACAGTAAGAGATCACTGTTTGATAAATTACATATTGTCCTTTTAGAAATAGTTGTTCAAGTTACAAAATTAGAGCACACAAAATTGGAGCACACAAAATAGACATTCAAGCAGTGAGACTGCAAACAGATCTGTTCAACAATACAACAGGAACTTAGAAGTATGGTTATCAGTCCTACACACTTAAATATTCATACAGTTATATCTTTTATAGCACTTCCTATTTCCTCTCTTTTTTACAATAACAGTTATGCATTTTTTAAAAAAATTATTTAAAGAGAAAAAAAAGCAAAAGAAAAAGGGTAGCAACAATACAGAATTCTAAAAGAAAAAAAGAAAAAAACACTAAGAAATCACTAGTTGATAAATTACATACTGTCATTTTGGATGCGGTTGTTCAAGTTGCAAAATTAAAGGATACATAGTAGATGTTCAAACCATGAGACTGCAAACAGTTCAAACCATGAGACTGTAAACAATTCTGCTCAAAGATCCAACAAAGATTCAGCAATGTGGTCATCTATTTTACACACTTAAACATACATGCAGTTATATCCCTTAGAGCACTTTCTTTTCCTTTCTTTATTACAATAGCAATTACACATTTTGGGTTTTATTTCTTATAGTTCTTATCACTTTTTACACTAGAGACACTATGTGATATTTATAAATATGATTCTTATTTATTTCATTAATGAGGATAGTCTCAAGTTGTCTCCATTTACCTATGAAGGCCTCAAGATCATCCTTTTTATAGCTGAGTATTTTCACAGTTTTTTAAAAATTTGAAAATCATGTTCAGAATAATGTTAGAAACTAAAAGATTTCTAGGAACATAAGACTACAAGATTGGAAATCAGACTAAATGGTATTTAAAATGGCTTCTAATATTAGGTATTCATAAATCTTTTTTTTTTTTTTTTTTGTACCAGGGATTGAACTCACAACGTCATGCTTGGCATGCAGGTATTTAGCCACTGAGCTTGTGAATCTTTTTGTCTTTATGTTGAGTGATAATTTCAGGATATAAGATTTTTGGCTGAAAAAAGCTAAGCATATTCATATTGTGTCTAGTCTACAATCATGTACAAGAGGATACAGTGGCTTTAGTATACACAGGTAGGTGGGTGACAGATATTTATGAACATGGTGGTTAATTCAGATATAGATAAATACCTTTTTAATACTGTGAGTCTGAGGGAAAAATATATAGCAAAATTGTATAATTTAAGAGAATGATTTTGCTTGCATTATATTTTCAAAAGTAAAATTTTTATAATTAGCCATCCAAATGCAGTGTATGTTTACCAATTTAAAAACATATTTAAATATGTAGACAGAAGAAAAGGAGTTGGCTAGCTATCAGTATAGCAAAATAAATAGAAAGGTTAAAGTCTATAAATTTAATTTTGTTTTAACTGATTATGCTGAAAACTTAGTCAGTCAGTTACCTTAAGTAGGTAAATGCAATTCCATGCAGTGTTGCAAGAGTCCCTGGCACATTTTTTTGTCTAATCTACAATAGACTGAATGCTACCAACTTGATGAATAATTGAACACTATAGAATTAGAGAATAAATCTTGTAATTTTCACAGGATGCCTTTCAGAAATGGCATTGTGTTCCCCAAAAGATAAATGGAGTACAAAATAGGTTTTTATTAAATGTATTATATATAGAAAAAACCCAGAATAAGAAAGGACCTGCATTCCAATAACTGTATGGAAACTCACCAATCATCTGATTTTGAGAAAATCACCACCTGTTTGAACCTCATGGTCTTCAGGTATAAAAAGGTAAAGGTAGCAGAGTAGCAGGATTCTTGATGGAATTCCATTCAGATAATTCAATTAACACTCATCTTCACCTCCTATTTCAAATCCTATGCTGATTGATAACCAAACACTTAACTCTTGGCATTTGTAGAACACTGTCAACGATATCAAGGCTCAGAAATACATAATATACTTATGTAAGTGGTACTCTAAAGTCACATGGAAAATGCTGTACAATTAATTCTAATTCCAGGGCAATGTGAGAAATTATATCTGCAACAGATGTTTTATTATACTATAGTACTACAATATTGAAAACTCTAGCGGTGAAACAGGAAAGACGAAGGTACAATCTTGATGAAAGGAAACAAGAAAAGAACATAAGAAGAGTTTGGTTAGCCCTGCAGTGAGGGTTGAGTGCTTATCTGAGGAGAAAAAATGTTTTACTGATCATTTTCTAAGAGAATATAAAACAGATGCTTCCTAGCTACATTTTTAAACAATTTAGTGTCTAAATGTAGTGGTGCTTTGTGGTACCATTAGGATTAAACCTCAGATCTTCTTTCTTACAATTCTCTTTGATGAATTACTGATATTTGCAAATTTCTTACAGTTTATGAGATGTTTTCTTGTATATTATCTAATTTTAACCCCTGAAGAATCTAGAAAATTTTAATTTTTTATTCAACTATTTTATAGATGAATAAGATGGAGGAATCAGAGAGGCAAAGTGGCTTGTTTGAGTTCGCATAGCCATAAAGACTGAGGCTAGGGAGAAAATTTTGTCTTTTTATTCTACACAAAAAGCTTCCGCATTGTCTGAGTTATTAACCCAGATATGAATTTATAAAAAGTAACAAATATTTTAATAAATTAATTTATACAAATCAGCACACAGTAAGGAAAGAATGAATTTCAAGAATTTTGGAAGCCTTGCCCGGCCGGGTAGTAAAAGCCTGGCCAGGGACTGTTAGCGCCTCGGGGAGCCATGTGCATGTACAGATGAAACACCAAGTGTGAACTGCCTGGCGAGCCCGTGTGAGCTGCCAGCAGTGACTGCTGAGCACGTGGAAGTGTAACTGTTCATGAGGGATGAGGTTACATCAGGGTGTGCATATCGCTCAGTAGATCCTGAATAATTATTAGTGCAAAGCAGTTTCTGCAGGCTCCTCCGCGATTCCCAGAGACACAGGGTGTTGGTTTAAAGCAAGCTAGTGGTGCAACCTGTGGTGCTCTGACACAACTGCTAATTACAGAAGCCACCCACACCTTTCCCAGCCACTAGTTAAGGTCTTAAAAACACTTCTCAGCATTGTTTTCAGACTACCGGTCCCTGCCTTACTTGTTATGAAAGTGAAATACCTGCCATCTCAAGATCAGCTGTGCAGTCAGGTACTCCCCACCCTTTGTACAGCAAAGTATAAAAATAGCTGTGAATTGAAAATCCTGTCAGGTATGGTGGCCCATTCTTGAAATCCGGCACTTGTCAGGCAGAGGAAGGATCACTGAGTTTGAGGCCTGCCTAAACTACCCAGCAAGACCCTGTCTCAAAAAACCAAAGAGGAAAAAAACCCTATTTATAATGCTGTGTTCATTTAAAATGTGAGAAGAAAGTCTATCCTTTTCGGTGCGTTGTGGGCCTGTGAGTTGGGGGCTGGTGAGGAAGTAGGGAACAGTAGTACTTCCATTGGCTGACTGGGTGCTGGATCCCAGGATTGCATGGGTGTTTCTGATCACCCCGGCCACATTTCTGGTATGAACAGTGATGATCATGCAGCAGCAAAAGACCAGCTATAACACCATAAAAGCAGCCTTTTAGTAAGCAGAGGTTACTAGAATTCAAGTATGCAAAAGATTACTTTTCATTAATTTCCCAGATGCCCCATGTTCTTAAAGGAGTGTCATTCTCCATGGAACCCGAGCATGTAAAATATGTAACTTCAGCCAGGCATGGTGGTAATCATGCCTGTAATCCCAGCACTCGGGAGGCTGAGGCAGGAAGATATCTTTGCAAGTTTGAGACCAATCTGGGCTACAAAGTGAGCTCAAAGCCAGCCTGAACTGCATGGTAAGACCCTGTCTCAAAAAATCAAAGAAATAAAATATTAAACATGTAATGGTGCACTACTGAGAG